>BOPP01000026.1:8778343-8791624 GCA_017312745.1 Gryllus bimaculatus | reverse complement strand
GCAGACAACTGATGATGATGGCTAAGCCATCGAAAGCTGCTATTGAATTAAAAAATATTGTTGGCAATAACAACATCTTTAATTATTTTAAAAATGGCAAAGATATCTTACCACAACACCTATATTTTCATAATTTATTTCCACACTCACGGAAATTGCTCACGGGTCCTTTCATGAAGTTAATTATTAACATATTCTCTCTTTCCCCCGCTATCACTTGTGTTGACATTCCCTTGTATCATCTTTGCCACATTGTTGCGATCCGTATTTACATGTAATATGCTTACACTGTTCTCATTTATTTATGCTTGTGATAACCTATCACAGGAGGCATTTTGAAGTGTGCCGAGAAGCAGGCACATTAATACGCTGTATTATACTCCATCCTTCTGGGAAGGGAGAGCAGATCAGGATTTGCGCGCTCTTTAGCGGTGTCTTCGCGAGGGGCTTGCATCCTCACGGATACTTGCAAGTTCGAGACTGCCACAAACTGTTTCTAAATGTGATTTCCATACGAGTAAGAAATGTAACATACAATCATACACGTTTCACGCGTCATACACGCCTTCTGTGGAAATATATTTTGATTCGATAGAATGAAAGGGGTAATTTTATAAGTTGAAGACATTAATATCTATAAGTGCATGTATTCATTACATAAGATTATTTTAGGTTTTTGTTGTTCCCGACTTATGCCAATTTTTTTCGTACTATGTATTTATACCGTTAGCTAGGGTTAATTTGTGTCGCACAGGTGACTTATATTAGAAATAGGTGCCACTGCGCCTATTAAAAATGTCTTAAGCTATATTGTATTGTCTCTACCAAAGGCGTTGATGGATACATAATGCACCTGATGATAGTGCTATCTATTACATCATTTAGGAAATGCATTCTCATTACTGTGTTCCCGGATGTTTGGTTCTTAACTTTGCATCAATTGACGCTGTGCCTCGAAAAACTTATGTTGAAATTCAAAGTACAGTTTCAAGGAGAATAAAATAAGTTCACGATTTTACAGAATTATTCATTAATCTAGTGGTATAGTGTAAACTTTACAACTATATTAGCTTTTTGTATTTGAGAGAAATATAAACTAATGAAAAATTAAGTGGAGTTTTTGGGTACATTTTGAATATTCAGTACGATAATTTTAAGAGTTTTTGACACTTCTCTTTAAATCAGTTAAACTATACATTTAGTTTAATGGGAAAACAGGAAATTGAATGATTCGCAAGAAATGTTGTGATAATTCCTCCAGTAATAGCACTTCATTACCTTTCCAACACATATCAGTAAGAGAATTTGTAATGGTGTAGCAGGAAGAAGAAATGTCTCCTGGGCAAGTCACTGCCACTGCGATTCCGCAATGGTAAGTCTCTTGCAGAAATCCGCAGGTTGGGGATGAAGTTTTTGCAAATATGAAGAAATAATCCAAAAATTTCAGAACCCTGAGTTAAAATGAAAAAGAAGACTCATAGTGATTCTAGAGTTAAAAAGCTTGGGAATATGATACGATTTCTGTTATTACAAATGTCAAAATGTTCCCTTAATAACTTACAAATATCCATTAAATAAACTTGGTGATACTATTTGATTGATTCCCTACTACAAATCAATCACGAAGGAGTGAAACTGTGCCACGCATCGTGCAGCATTGAACGCCGCCGAATAAATTAAATGTAATAAAGTCACTCCATGAGGTGACTTTAAGCCAAGTTTAGGTAATATTTTTGGTTCAAAAGTATTTATTTAAATAACTGTCGCCACATAAAATAGACAAATAATTTTTTTCAAATTTCTAGCACTGCTATAACGTTGTTAATTTGTAACCGTTCACGTATTTACATTCGTAAAATACTTCTCTTCCCTCTCATATCAAAATAGCAACTGACTTGCGTAGTGTTTGACATCGCCAGCAATATGCTTAGTAATGAAAAAATCACCGTAGTAGGTTTGATATCTCGGCCGACTTGAACGCACCGCTTCAACGATTCACTATAGTGAATCAGCCCATTTCGTCAGAGGCAGTTAAAGGTCAGGACGCTTTCGTGAGCGGAGGAAACGCAAGGCCTGATATCTATTTCAATCTATATTATAAACCACACCAGAATGTCTATGAATATGAGGTAATTATTTTATCTGTAATATTGTTATTTGTAATACATAATTCATGACGTTTTAACAAGAAAATATGTAAAATTATGATGTGGAATATTAAAGCACGTGGAAGACATTAAGTTTATAAAACGTTTTCTCTTCCACAGCCTTTCTTTCTTTCTTTGCTGATTCAAATCTGTAACTTACATTACCACCACCTAATCCATTGATGAAGGAAATGGTATTACTGTAAAAAAAAGTTGGATCTAACTCGCAACTGCAGTTACTAAACCCGGTATACGTTTGTGACGACAGGTGGCTGGGGAGGCACTTCCTCGTACTGCTGGATACCAGAACTAGATCTGTCAGTGAGAGTCAAAACTGACACAAGGCAGAAATTGGTAAAAACGACGGCAGAAGACGTGCGATGCGAGACCAGTGCGGTCAACGGACTACAGGAGTTCTTCACAGGAGGTTTCATCGCCCATGCCATTCGAGGTTTTACAAAGTATGCCACAACGTTTTTTCCAATATTTTTCTTTGCGTCAGTGCCCGTTGTAAGTGCATAGATCTCAAAACAGCCAACTTCGTAATTTGTACGCTCTGCAAGCCGATCGCTCCAATAGTTCTTTTCGTACAATCAGAAAGGGGAAAATATTTCGCTACCTGTGCACGCCATTTGGTCAAGGACGCCCGGCGCGCAGTGTATATCCGGCCGATTCACAGAAGGGATAGTAGAAAAATTAAATGGAGATCTGTGAAACTTTCGCAGTGAGAAATCATTATATTTCAAAGGGAAATATTATTTATCCTACTGTGTGGGAATGAGTCAATATTTTTTTCATTAGTAATATAATTATATATATATATAATTATATATAATATACTATGACGTTATATTATATATATATTAATGTTCATGCCAGGTTTTTGTAAATAATTTAATTTTTAAAAGAAAATTCATATAGAACATAAGTCTAAATTCAAATTTATGAACATTGTGTATGTCAAATTTTGTATTATAAGGAGAGTCATAAAAGCAAAAGCTCGTACACTATTTAAATAGTAATTCAAATTGTCAAACAAAGGTCCTATTTACTACAAGAGTAAAGAGAAAAACATTATTGAGAAGGAATTTTTTGAAAACCTCACAAGAGTTTTGAGTAAAAAATTTAGAGCACTGTTACAATTAAGAATGATCCTTAGGGATATTGTATACAAAGTGTATACAAGTATGTGTAAATTTCTTCAAAGGGTTTCACATTTCTTTTCTGCTGTGTATCAGTGTATTTATATTTTTGCAGTGCCCATTTTATGTGTTTCTGTTTTCTTTCGATTTTTTTGTTGTTTATTCTTTTTTAAGTGAATCGCAGTGACTTCAGTTATCCTATGGTTGATATTTCAATCATGCTTAGGTATTTTGTTGACAGTTTAAGTGACAGCAGATTTTCCACTTTCCACAGTTGAACTGGATTATTTGCTTATATATTCGCGGAAGGGAATCTCAAGTTGGAAAATTAGGTGCCTCAACTTCTGATTTTTATGCCCGAGAAGAAAATTCCTCTGGAACCCAAAATTCTGTATACTACAGACGGAAAGCTCTTATAAGCGAGTCTTTTGCATGCGGGAAAGAAATGTCTATAATTTATAGGCGAGACTCGGGACGGTCAGTTTTGTCTGGTGCAAGCGAGGTTACACTGTCTCTTTAAAACGGGGTTCTTCTCCTTAAAATGGCGCACTCCTCACACACCCAAACTACGTGAAGCAAAACACATTCCACGTCAGTGAAAACGAAACTGGATAAATCCTAATCCCTTATAGTAAATTACTCGTACTTCTTTTAACACGAGTCATAGCTAAATCCATGTTTTAGGGGTCCTTGATGCCGCAAAATTGATCAACGGCAAAACGTCTGTCTGTCTGTCTATACGTCCATCCGTCGCGTTTGTAGTCAACGCTAGCAGCTAAATTATTCAGCTGATTTGATCGAAAATTGATATTCCCTTATCGATATTTATAAACGCGTGGCTTTGGGAGTTTCCCACGGATACTTTGGTTTTTAAGGGTCCTTTACATGAAGCCTCAAACATTTTTTCAAAATTTTGTCAAAAATAGTACCACAGTTTAATACAAAACTTTGTGCTCGAATTGCGGAAAGAACGCTTAAGGGAATAGTTCGTCTCATGTTCGTTGAAATCCCTGATGCTTCGAAAATTACAAAAATGCAAGCCAAGAAAATCGACTAAACGATTTAGGCGCTAACGTTGACCACGAACGCACAGACGGTTTTGATGTCCATCAATTAGTCGTTATCAAAACCCCTTGAAACATGGATTTTCGCTACATCATGTGTTAGAGGAAGTAATTTACTTCATATTCAACAATGGGATGTATCCCTTTTTTCGTCAGGGTTCGGATATGAGTTTTCTGCCGAAAATTCGCCGTTTTCCAGCGCACGATTATAATACTTTATCTTCTTAGGATGTAAGTGAGAAAACGTAAAAAAAAGATTGTTGGTTTCGAAGCACTAGGTGAAAAGAGAACGCATTTGTTTAATGAATCTTTATGAATAAAAAAAATCTCTACTTACAAAATCGAAAATCGTGGGTCGTGTAAAAAAATTGTGCTGGATTAACTTTTAGTTTTTTCATAGAAGAATAAACCATGATTCACGCAAAAAGACACAAATGACGTACTCTCAAATTTTTTAGATAAGAAAGGTATTAAAATATTTCAATTATTTAAATGCTAATGGTACACTCATCGTAAATGGTTTTAAGGATGAAATGTGATGTTATTAGTCATGATTGATGAAGGATAATGTGATGAATAGTCAAATTATTTTGTAAGGCTCTTCAAAATATAAAATCGTGTACATAATAAAAATGCTTCTAAAGAATACCCGGTAGCCAAACGGCATGATTTCTAGATTATTTCTTCGTAACATTTGATACGTTCGTAATGTAATACGGATTAGCATGGGAACCGTGGAATTATTCAACTATCTCTGGATGCGTTACTGATTAGAAGAGAAGAGATAAAGAAGACGAGATACGGAAAAATTGGGGTGGCTATAGGAAACGCATACTAGTAAAACAGCTATTTATATTACATCGCTTGTCTTTTAAATTTCAAAATGTGTAGGATGGCATCTGACACTCAATATCACATTCTTCCCGGAATATCCCTGGTCAATAAAACAATTGTGCACACAAAATAATGATACGCTACATCATTGCAATATAAAGCAAGTAAATTAATGCACGCGAAATGTTCTTCCAATACGGAAGTACAAATCCATCGGAATGTTAGTGGAATATTCGACATTACCTGGATTCCACAAATTACATGAAATTAATTCAATTACATTTTTTCTTATTAAGCCAGCCAACAGTAGGATTTCCTTTTAACATCTCACAAATGATAATGTTGTCGTCTCGGTTAGTAAAATATGACATTAGTGGTGTACTTCACTGTGATCCATTTTTATACTCCAGCCATTCATGCTGATTGGAGGTGAGCGTAAAACATCCTCTTTATATTGACTTGCACAGCTCCTTATGCTCGGTGTGTTGGGTGAGAGATTTATGTTGTAGTCAATTGTATATTCGATCAATGAATATTCACGGGAAAGTCGGGAAAGTATTTGCGTTTCTATAAAACATATTTTAAAAAAGAGTAATTTAAATATGATCATTGATGAAAATTACAGTATGGACGATTGTTTCTGCACACGTCAAAAGCCAGGGCCATTACCTCCGATAGTGTAGTAAATTTCCTATTATGAGAGATGACACTGCGTCATTAGATGATAGATCTAGCGCCAACATACACGTCCGCTTGCGGAGTGTTTCCCTCTCCAGTATCTCTCCTTACTTCATTAAATGAAAAATAGTGGATCCTAAAAGCATTGTTACTTGGTATCAATAACTAGTTCTGTAACAAAAAGATTGAAATTTAATATTAGAATATTAAAACTCATGGGCCGATAGACATCTATGTGATCATTTGATAATTACAATGTCCTCAAAATCAACCAAACTTAAAATTAACTTCTCATTGCATGGAACATACAGTTAACTGTTTTTGACGCAAATAAACAAAGCATTCAATAAATCAATCAATAAATCAATAAAGGAAATGAATTAAATAAATACAAAAATTAAATAAAACAAAACTGCAATTGTAGTTGGTGGTGATTATTTTTGCGAGTTGCAATCAATATTTCGAATGCAGTTGATGTCATCTCACGTAAGCATTTTTATTTAGACCAAAGCGAGTTTACTAAGTTGGAAGATAACCTATTTTTAAATAAAAATGTGTATGTGTGAATGAATAAATGCAATGTTAAGCAAATGTTCGACGTATGTGTCTGTACAAAACAAGTACAGTAATTACCATTATAAGAGGTGCATTATGTTTTCAAATGAAGGTGAAAAGCACGATAAAACTACTACAGTCCACCACAACAATGTACAAATAGTAGTTGATAAAAAATATCAACTACTAAACAATATAAGAAATATGTTTAACTTTGTGAACGCAATGAATAGTGATTGTATTGTTTCAAAATTTTAAAACTCTCATTTCATCAGTTTAGGACAATAAGTACTGAACGATATGAAAAAAATATTATTTTGGAGGTTTTCGTATATTGAACATGCAGTATTTTTCTGTTGATTTTTATTTCGTAGCGTTTCCTTTTGAGCGATGTAATTGCAAAGCTTCTGCTAGTTTTTTTATTTCTTCTGAGTAACAATAATGAACTGTGCTATCAAGAATATGGACACGACTATTTCTTTTTTATATTTAAAAATTTTCGTATTGCTCTACCTTTCTATTAATGGTTGCTTCATTACCTCTCTAATCCACCATGGTTTTCTATAGTCTTGTCCTTCTCTTTATCGCTGCACAGAATTAATTATAAAACATTCCTACTCATATTATTTCTCTTTAGATCTTTTAGCTAAACAGCCTGTTTTCTGAGAAAGCCACAAGACGATTTGTAAGTCTTTATAACTCAAAATAGGATTTAAGTGTCCAGTATGTATATTCTGAATAATTTAATTAATTAATTCAATTACTTTAACGCCAAAAACAGTTCAAAATTGTACGTGATGTTATGTGTAAGAGTTTACAATATTTCGGTTTCATCTGTTATTCGGTTGACGTGGCCTTGAGGTGCATACTTTTTTCTAAAGATAAATAAAATGAATGGGAACAGTAAAGGTAAACACACCAATGGCGGCGGCGCCTAAGGGCTTTTGGGCGGCGCCCCCCACCCCAGAAAAAGCAACCTTGGGAAAAGTTGCAGAAAGTATTCAACAAATTGACTCGTTTAATTAGCGCATATCACTTTCACAATTTTGAAGGCGAATTGAGTTTTAGGTGTCTGCTGAAAAAAAGACAATATGTTTTTAGAATGGGTCGTATTGTGGACTTTTGCGAGTCCGCCCGTAACTAGTGCATGCGAAGCAATGGAATCTTGAGGAAGAGTGGGATACTGAAAATTGGGTGGGGGCAGAGTGCTGCTATTAGGGATTCGTTAGGCAGAGTCCGCGCCTATTATCTTGGTTAAGGATACCGACCTTGACCATTTGATTTTATAAATTACTGTATTCTTTGCTGGCAATATTAAAAAAAAAACACTTCCGAGTGAGCACAATTGTAACTTTCGTTATCAATGTGTTTCCTAAGACAAGGATTAAAATATCGATGCGTGTAAATCGGATGTACACTACATGTAGTTTCTCTCATTCAAGAAATATATTGAAGAGGTAAAATGTATGTGAGAGTTTGAGCTGACATCCCGCCCGTCTTAATTTGCAACCCGCCGCCCGCTACTGAAACAGACTAATCAGCATGTCTGCAAACACACTGAGCATGCGCCGTTGTTTCCGGAATGAAAACAGTCTTAAGCAACTTGTAATAATACGTAGTATATTCTCAGCGAGGGGAGCAATGAATTTATTTCTCCCCGATGTTAGCGCTAGACACTGAAACTTACCACTGAGTATAAGCCTCCCACGACGGGTGTTAGCAAACGCCTTAAAGTGAGAAGTACGAGATCACAGATACAGCAGTCTACAAACTTCCTTTTGAAAAATGCGTATGTGAGCTCCCACTTCTGTACTACGTTCTATAGAATTGGTTTGTGATGTTTCTGTGCGTTGTGGATCATTATCTCTGCTTAACTGCGTCGCTTTGAATATACGAAGAACTAGTGATAACATACGAGTTGAGCCAACATTGTGCCTGGACTCTGCCACAAAATGTCGCAATATTCACCCACGAACGCGCAACAAGTGCCTCCGGCAAAACTGACACGAAGCACACTCGGTATACGTGAATGTGTGCACTAGAAACACGACGTGCTGTCACTTGCAGCGACATTAGCGTCTACAGAATTAACATTCAACAACCACGGAACAAAATCGCTTCGAAGTTTGGACACCTGCCCAGTACCAACGAAATGCGAGAGAGCGAAATTACTTCAAACCGAGAGCGCTACTCATGACTTAATTTGACTTACGTTTACTACAGATCACATACCCTACGGCTAAATAAAACGTGTATAAGTACTACAATTTTTTTGCAAGCACAAAACAAAAAAAAATCAAACAACTGGAGCAATGTTATCTTGTAGGAGGTTCACCACACGTGGTGTGAGGAACATTTGCAACGGAACCCCCCCCCCCACACACTACAATAACCCATGTTTGTTAATGTAAAGAAGTTATTTTCATTTGGTGTCGCTTAGTAATGCTTCGCGTGGTTAAAAAGGAATAAGCAAACAAGAAGCGGCGCTTAGCAGCTGCTGAAGCATTTGAGAAAAAAGCTCCCCCGAAGGGTCTCGACATCCACGAATCGATTCGCGGAGCCAAGAACCCGGTCGCGAACTCCTCTCATCTCTGAAAGCAAAGAGCTCTCAAGCTGATGGAGTACCCTTGTTCCTCAGAGAAGCTCTTTGCGCTTATTTGTTGACGGGCAGAAGAGTACTCGAATGATTTGTGTTGAATTAGTTGATGATGGTATGGAGTCATTAAGAAAGCTATAACTCTGGAAGAGAAAATTGAAGAAAAAAATAATTGTAATTATACAATACCATCGTATTTTAGACTAAAAGTAAGACAAATGCCGTTTGTTATCGTCAGAAATATTTGAAAATATTTCATTGCACCTTTGCATAGTTTATTTATAAATGAATTTATAAAAAATAATGACATATAAGGTACAAATCTACACAGCAGTCAATATTTCTTTTTTATCTTTGTGAAATTAATAAAGCCACTATCAAAAGTTGTCCACTGTCTGTCATCTCATTTTCTCAGTTCATCTGTGCTCTCCACTTTGCTTTACCCTTACATTGTTTCCGCTTTCATGAGATGAAATGTTTCCATTAGTCGAACCGCTACAATGGGCATAGTTCAGAGTCACGGGCATTGAAAGTTCCATTTCCCTACCCTGACTGTCCACCAAGAGAATACTTCGCCTGTGAACAGGATACCTGAGAGTTCTCTGAATAGTTACATCCGCTTTTAACCCTCCAAAGGCCAAGTGGCTTAGCCGGGTTTATAGAGTTTGTGCCAGTAGAGAGGCAACAGTTCATATATAACTGCGCTCGGATCTCTAATTAAATTACTGATCAGAAGTAATGATGAATTATTCTGAATCTGAAATTCTGAATTTTGCTTACCGAAGATAAATATCAATTTTTTTCTTCTCAGAAAGTTATACCAATCACTATTATTTGTAACAAATATTTTATGCGAGCTATAATTTTCAAGGAAATTTTAAATAGTAATTAATTGTACTTAACAGAACTTAAGAAGGGGCTTCACAGAAAAAGGTAAGATACAAAAAGCTATTAGATTAAATTTTTTTCTTTGTTTATATACGAGTACATACTATCACTAGAAAAGATATCTAAACTAAACTAGTCATGCTACAGAATGGCAGCTACTCTGCCTTGCCACATATACTTGCTAGCTGCCATCTATCGACGCCTAAAGTACATATTTTGGATTTTAAAGAAAATTCAGTTTCATAATAGTAGCAAGAAAATATTTATTAAGAATATTAAAGAAAAGTAAAATCTTGTCCTAAATGGTAGTTTTCGTTGAAAAATTTGGAGCCGTTTTTAAAAAAACGATGTTTGACTGCTACTGTTAATTCGAAATGTGAAGCTCTTTTTCTCAGAAAATTTTTGACTGTTAGAAAAACTTCTTTTGTAGTCATTTGAAGAACTTAATCTGACAAATACAATAGCTTTTATAAATTGTTGAAACTCGTCATATTAATGGCGCGATATTAATAAAAAATATTAAATTTCTGAAAAAACAAATACTGAAGGAACTTTCACTGTTGGCACTACTCACGCTGTCAGATGACGTTCACCGGGCATTCGCCATCACACATCCTGCCATCGAATCGCTACATTGTGTACCAAGATTCTTCACCCCTCCCTATCTCACTCTCTCCCCCTCCCTCCCTCCCACCCTCTCTCTCTCCCTCCCTCCTCCTCTCTCTCTCTCCCTCCTCCCTCTCCTCCCTCCCTCTCCCCCCTTCCCTCCCTCTCCCCCTCCCTCCCTACCCTCTCCCCTCCCTCCCTCCCTCCCTCCCTCTCCTCTCCCCTCCCTCCCTTCCTCCCTCCCTCTCTCCTCCCCTCCTCCCTCTCTCTCCCCTCCCCCCTCCCTTCCTCCCTCCCTCCCTTCCTTCCTCTCCTCCCCTCCCTCCCCTCCCCTCTCTCCCCCTCCTCCCTCCCTCTCTCCCCCTCCCTCCCTCTTTCCCTCCTCCCTCCCTCTCTCCCCGTCCCTCCCTCTCTCCCCCTCCCTCCCTCCTCTCCCTCCCTCCCTCCCTCTCTCTCTCTGTCTTAAAATTTACTGCGGTCGCTGATATGGAGTACCTGGCAGTAGGTGGCAGCACAATGCACCTAAAATGAAAAACCTATGTTTTTGAATGTGTCCGGATACTTTTGATCACTTATGTCACTATTGTACGTAGGTCAATTAAAAAAGAATGTCTCCTATTTTTTCAAGCAATAATACATTAGTTAAGTGAAAAAGTTAAATTTAGCACTATTTCCCAAGGCAACTGTTACAATCCACTGCAATAGTAACTATCTGCGTCAACATGTGTCAGTACAGCAGTCGTTGTATGATGTGTTTGTATGATAGGATTCTTGAATGCAGAGGGTGAAATGCCCGTTTCTCATTCACGAAAGTAAAAAAAAAATATGTACGGTGATGCCCAGTGGATGTCAGACGATGGGATCGTTGGTGCAACGAAGGTGAGATTGTACCAGAATGTATGAGAAATAATACCAAATTCAATTTTTTAAAACAAATTTTATTTAATTAGTAAAATAGGAGGCATTACTTTTCGACTGACCCTCGTAATACGGCCTCTTGCCTAAATGTGTGACATCCTTATTCTTGAAAATATCAAATTCTTTAGAAACGTTTGAAAATGAACTAGTTGGTTTCAGACCAAAAATGATTCTCTAGTGTCAAATTAAGTGAAAACAAGAGCAAGACGTGAGTCAAGCAAAAATCAATCCATTTGCGGAGGTTACTACAGGGACTACATCCACAGACACTAATCGCCTCATGTCACACGGTTCTACAGTCTAGCATCTTCTAGGCAATGTTTCTCTCTAGAGGCAGACAGTGGTATTCCAAGGAAGAGGCCACCCGCCACTAAATATTTGCTTATTTTATATTTTTGGAAAAGTTACATAGTTAAATTATTGGTATTCAAAGAACTCAGTACTGTGTTGTATCCATATCTACGTTATTTCAGCATTGGTGAAGACTGCTTGTGTTAAAATATTTAATGTATTGCAGTGTTATCGTATTAAAAGAAGGGATGGAGGAAGAAGAAAAAGAAGCTGCTGAATTTAAATCTCCCCTCGCCTTGCGATAAATCATGTAGACTCCGGCAACATTCACAACTTCCGAGTGACATTCCTTCAAAATTCCTATGAAAAATATTGTTTATAAACGCTGCTAGCATGTTCTTGAAACAAGTGCTGTCCCTATAATAGTACAAACTGATCTTTCAAGCCTTCTATGAAGCTATGAGACATACACGTTTCCAAAACAGTAACTTCGCCATTCAATTTTCTATAGTATAACTTTAATTATTCGATTTATTGATTGATTAATTGTGATTTCGAGCATGTCAACTGCTAAGATAATTAGCCTTGTAAGTGTAGTGTATGCTTTTCGGCGCCTAGTGTCACGAAATACGTGTCTCGACACTATGTAGCTAATGCTGAAAATCCTACCACCTTCGGGAGTAGAACGTAGAACCTCCCGGTCTGAGGAATTGCAGGGAAGGGATCATTTGATGCTCTGAGCCACCCCCGGTTAACAATGTTAACTATTCGAATGTAATCAGAATTGTATAAAGTAAACACCTTTGCGATGCAAAGAAACGAGCATAATGTGTGACCTGGGAAATGGCCCAGTCAATCTAGCGCTTTCCTCGTTTGGCTGCAGTGGGGGTCACTTTAAATAATCATCTCTGGGATTATACAGATATGACAATCAATTATCTTCTTCTGAACAGACAGTGTGTTTAATTTCGAAGAGAGACGAGAATGATAACTTTTTTCGTCCTTCGTAAAAGATAAAGTATTGTAATCGTGTGCCCGAAAAAGATGAATTGTTGAAAGAAAAAAAAAATATTTCTGGATCCTGATAATGTAAAAGTTGATTAATTTGTAGCTACTTATAGTAAATTACTTCTTGTAACACATTGTGTACTCATAATGCGTGGTTTGTGGATCCTTAATACCAAAAAATGTTATATTGTCGTTTGTGACTGCGCCCTCTGACCGGGAGGCCTTAGGTTCGAGTCCCGACGGTGGCAGAATTTTCGACACTAGCTTGCTAGCTAGTTCGAATCCAGTTACTACCTGGAGGACTTCTAGGAGACAGCTGCTCTGATCGGTAGTTTTCCGTGGTTTCTCCGATCAACACCAGATGAATGCCGAAACAGTCCCCTAACAAGTAGGCCACGGACCGCGCTGGATCTCTTTCTCCTCCTTGTCCTATCCTCACCCCTTACACACACACACACACACAACACTAACATCCCTACACGTACCACACATGCCCAGGAGACCCGTGAGGAGCCTAAGAGCATGTTCCGACTGGCGGGGATCTCTCTCTTTTT
>BOPP01000026.1:8751986-8777460 GCA_017312745.1 Gryllus bimaculatus | reverse complement strand
GTTCTCACATTAGCCCCTCCCCACACATTTTCCGACTCAGCAATCCTCTAACTCTCTTCGCCCCGCCCTCCTTTCCGAAACTCCCGAGCCCTCTCCTCCCTTCCTCAAACCCAATGCCCTGCCGTTTTTCTTCCTAACACCCCCCATTTCTATACCGTCCACCCTTTCCCGCTCGCATTCGCACATCGCAGCCCTCCCCCGCCCCCTTCCCGACCGTCAAGCCATTTCTGAACCGTCGCCCTTCCGTCCTCCGTCCTCCAATCGCGCTTATCTCCCGCCACGCCTCATCTTTCCCCCACTCCAACGCTCCTCCAGTCCTCAACCCTGCCCGTCTTTCCAACACCCTCCTTCGTTTCCGCTTCCCCACACTCCCCCAATCCCCTGGCCGATCCGACCCTTCCCTCCAACTTCGCACTCTCCCTCCTACGCCCTTTCCGCCTCCTCCTTCTCTGCTCACCTCTCTCTGCACTCCGCCGAGGGACTCGATTGCGCGGACCCTGTTGCACATGGAAATTCGCGCGATCGCCTTGCCGTCCGCGAGCACCCTCGAGGCAGCGTTTACGTCCCGATGCCTTTCAAAGAGGGCGCTTTTGGACACGTTTAGGACCGATCTAAAGGTGACCGCACGTGCGCTGCTCAAGAGCGCTAGGTGGGAGGAGCTGTTTTGCGTGCGTCATTCGCGCGAATACTCCATCACGAAAAGCTAAAGAGAGTCTCTGTGACACGTTTGAATTAATCGTAAGTGGCTGACAAGTTACGCTACATAAAAGCCAAGTAGGTGATTTGCATCTGAGACGTTCGCCATGTTTTATTCTTTCCTTAGAGTGCTAAATATGGAACGGCGGTCAAATTTTATTGATTTGACTTTCCTTAGTGATTCCGGGAATGTCAACTACCAGGGTCATTAAGTCCCCTTAGTGTAAATGCATGTTTTGCCCTGTTGCCATGGAAATCGCGCATCGCCTTGCCGTCCGCGGGCACCCTCGAGGACAAAATCGTGTTTACTCCCGATGCCTTTCAAAGAGGGGGCGCTTTGGACACGTTTAGACGATCTAAAGTGACCGCACGTCGCGCTGCCATTTCAAGAGTGCCGCAGGGTGGAGGAGCTTGTTTTTGCGTGCGTCATCAGCGAATACTCCATGCACGAAGCTAAAAGAGAGTCTCCTGTGGACACGTTTTGAATTATCGAAGTGGTAAAGTTACGCTATCGTAAAAGCAGTAGGTTGGATTTGCATCCTGACGACGTTTTCGCCATGTTATTCTTCCTAGGTGCTAAATTATTGAACCGGCGTCAATTTATTGATTGACTTTCCTTAGTGGATTCCCGGGAATGTCAACTACCAATGGGGTATTAGTCCGTTAGCGTAATGCATGTGTGTTCACGGTAAAGTGGCGCATGATCTTGTCCGCTATTATGGCGAGATCCCGGGCCGGACCTATCGGTAGCTGCGGAGTTTTCCCCAACTAGGTATCTCCCACCAGTGAGGCCCGCGCAGTCGGAACATGCTCTAGCTCCTCACGGGTCTCCTGGCATGTGTGGTACGTGTAAGGGTATGTTAGTGTGTGTGTGTGTGTGTGTGTAAGGGGTGAAGATAGCGAACAAGGAGAGAAAGAATCCCGCGGGTCCGTGGGCCTACTTGTTAGGGGACTGCTTTTCGGCATCATCTGGTGTTGACAGAGAAAACCACGGAAAACTACCGATCAGAGCAGCTTCTCCTAGAAGTCCTCCAGGTAGTAACTGGATTCGAACTCGCTAACAGCTAAGTGTCGAAATTCTGCCCACCGTCGGACTCGAACCTAAGGCCTGCTTGGTCGAGGGCGCAAGTCACAAACGACATCATACATTTTTTTGGTATTAAGGATCCACAAACCACGCATTATGGAGTACACAAATGTGTTTTAGCAAGAAGTAAATTTACTATATAGCTAGCAACAAATTAACAACTTTTTTTACATTATCAGGATCCAGAAAAATAGTTTTTTTTCTTTCAACAATTCTCTTTTTCGGCACACATGCCTTCCTATGATTACAGACTTTTATCTTTTACGAAGGACGAAAAAATTATCATTCTCGTCTCTCTATCGAAATTAAACCCTGTCTGTTCAGAAAAAAGAATAAATTGATTGTCATATCTGTATAATTCCCAAGATGAATTATTAAGTGACCCCACTGCAGCCAAACCAGGAAAGCGCTAGATTGATGCCATTTCCCAGGTTCCACATTCATGGCTCGTTTCCTTGCACTCGCAAAGGTGTTTACTTTATACAATTCTGATTACATTCGAATAGTTAACATTGTTAACCGGGGTGGCTCAGAGCTATCAAATGATCCCTTCTGCAATTTCTCAAGACCGGGCGGTTCTACGTTCTAGCTTCCCGAAGGTGGTAAGGATTTTCAAGCATTAGCTACATAGTGTCGAGACATCGTATTTCCGTGACACTAGCTGCCGAAAAGCATACACTACCTTACAAGGCCTAATTATCCTTAGGCAGTTGACATGCTCGGAAATCACAATTAATCTCAATACAATCGAATAAATTACAGTTATAATATAGAAAATTGAATGGCGAAGTTGCTGTTTAGGAACGTGTTATGTCTCATAGCTTCATAGAAGGCTTGAAAAGATCAGTTTTGTACTATTATAGGGACAGCGACTTGTTTCAAGAACAATGCTAGGCAGCGTTTTAAACAATATTTTTCATAGGAATTTTGAAGGAATGTCACTCAGGAAGTTGGTGAATGTGCTCGGAGTCTATCATATTTATCGCAAGGCGAGGGGATGAATTTAAATTTCAGCAGCCTTCTTTTCCTTCCTTTTCCTCGACATCCTATCTTTTTAATTACGATATGATCACTTGGCAATACATTAAATATTCTTTTAACACAAGCAGTCTTCACCAATGCTGAAATACGTAGAATATGGATACAACAAGTACTGAGTCTTTGATACAATAATTTTATCTATGTAAAACTTTTCCAAAAATATAAAATAAGCAATATTTAGTGGCGGGTGGCCTCTTCCTTGGAATACCAGCTGTCTGCCTCTAGAGAAGAACATTTGCCTAGAAGATGCTAGACTTGTAGAACCGTGTGAACATGAACGAATTAGGTCTGTGGATGCTAGTCCTGTCGTACCTCCGCAAATGGATTATTTTTGCTTGACTCACGTCTGCCCTTTTCACAGTAATTTGACATAAGAGAAATCATTTTCGTCTGAAACCACATAGTTATTTTCAACTGTTTCTAAAGAATTTTGATATTTTTAAGAATAAGGATGTCACACATTTTAGGCAAAGAGGCCGTATTACGAGGGTCAGTCGTTAAAAGTAATGCCTACTAATTTTACTAATTAAATAAAATTTGTTACAAAAATTGAATTGTTATTATTCTCACACATTCTGGTACAATTTCACCTTCGTTTGCACCACCGATCCCATGTCTGACGATCCACTGGGAATACCGTACATATTTTTTTTTTTTTTTTACTTTCGGTGAATGAGAACGGGAATTTCTACCTTCTGCATTGAGAATCCTATCAACAAACAGCAGTCAATACAACGACTGCTGTACTGACACAGTGTTGACGAGTCAGATAGTTACTATTGCAGTGGATTGTAACAGTTGCCTTGGGAAATAGTGCTAAATTTAACTTTTCACTTTAACTAATGTATTATAGCTTGAAAAAATAGGAGACATTCTTTTTAATTGACCTACGTACAATAGTGACATAAGTGAATCAAAAGTATCGGACTACATTCAAAAACATCAGGTTTTTCATTTTAGGTGCATTGGCTGCACCAACTGCCAGGTACTCCATATCGCGACCGCCAGTAATCTTTAAACATAGAGAGAGAGAGAGAAGAGAAGAGGGAGGGAGGGAGGGGAGACGGGAGGGGAGAAGGGGAGAGAGGGAGGGAACGGTGGAAGAGAGGGAGGGAGGAGGGAAAGAAAAGAGGGAGGGGGGGGAGAGAGGGAAGGGAGGGAGGGGGAGAGAGGGAGGGAGGGAGAGGGAGGGAGGGAGAGAGAGGGAGGGAGGGAGGAGGGAGGGAGGGGGGAGAAGAGGGAGGGAGGGAGGAAAGGGAGGAGGGGGAAGGGAGGGAGGGGCAGAGGGAGGGAGGGGGGAGGGAGGGAGGGGAGAGGAGGGAGGGGGAGAGGGAGGGAAGGGGGAGAGGAGGGAGAGAGAGGGAGGGTATGTTGTATTATTATATTTGTTTGAGGAGGGAGGGGGGAGAAAGAGGGAGGGAGAGAGATGGGAGGGCTGACGAATCTTGGTACATCAATGTAGCGATTCGATGGCAGGAGTGGTGATGGCGAATTCCCGGTGAACGTCAATGCTGACGCGGGAGTAGGCCACAGTGAAGTTCCTTCAGTATTTGTTTTTTCAGAAATTTTAATATTTGTATTTAATACGCGCCATTAAGTAGACGATTTCAACAATTTATAAAAGCTATTGTATGTGTCACGATTAAGTCTTCAAAAGAAATTTTTTCTAACAGTCAAAAATTTTCTGAGAAAAAGAGCTTTCAAATTTCGGAATAACAGTAGCAGATCAAAAATCGGTTTTGTAAAACGCTCCAAATTTTTCACGAAACTACAATTTAGGAGAAGGTTTTTACTTTTCTTTAATATTCTAATAAAATATTTTCTTTCTACTATTATGAGAAACTGAATTTTCCTTTAAAATCAAAACAATATGTACTCTTAGGCGTCGATAGATGGCAGCTGGGCAAGTATATGTGGCAAGACAGAGTAGCGCCATTCTGTAGCATGACTATTTAGTTTAGATATCTTTTTCCTAGTGATCGTATGTTACTCGTATATAAACAAAGAAAAAAATTTTAATCTAATTGGCTTTTTGTATCTTACCTTTTTCTGAAGCCCCTTCTAAGTTCTGTTTAAGTACAATTAATTACTATTTAAAATTCTTGAAAATTATAGGCTCGCATAAAATATTTTTTCAAATAATAGTTGTTTTGTTATAACTTTCTGAGAAGGAAAAAACAATTGATATTTTTCTTCGGTATAGCAAAATTCAGAATTTCAGATTCAGATAATTCATCATTAGCTTCTGATTCAGTAATTTAATTAGAGATCCGAGCGCAGTTATCATATGACCGGTTGCCCTCTCTACTGGCACAAACTCTCCTAACCCGGCTTAAGCCACTTGGCCTTTGGAGGTAAAAGCGGATCGTAACTATTCAAGAACTCTCAGGTATCCTGTTCACAGGCGAAAGTATTCTCTGGTGGACAGTCAGGGTAAGGGAAATGGACTTTTCATGCCCGTGACTCTGAACTAATGCCCATTGTAGGGTGAACTAATGGAACACATTTCATCTCATGAAAAGAGGAACCGAGGGGAGGGGACGATATAGAAAAGGGGAGTGCGGGGAAAGGGAGGGCAAGGGTTTGAGGGCGGAAGGAGAGGGTGAGCGGTCAGGGCGGAGGAGGACGGCGGCGAGTCGCCTCGCGTCGCCCGGCGCGCGCCGGAAGGCTTTGCGGGGCTTCGCTTTTCACTCGTTACTAAGCGATTAATGCCCTGCCTGGCCCACCGGCGCTCCACCGTCTCCTACTCATCCTCCTCGCCGCACGCTGACCCACAGTGGGCCAAACCTTTCGCATCGCAGAAAATGTTTACCAATAAAATAATATTGAATTCTATGCCAGTTTCTAAGTGTTGTAGTCATCTCGAAGGTTAAGGAATAATTTTGGTGGATTGACGATAATAATGGTTTGATATGTGAGAATAATTTAAAATAATGGAAGAATGAAACGAAAGGAACACGAGAGAACCGTGATAGATCTTCAGAGAACTCGTTTTGTCCACTATCAATTCTACAAACAACACCAGTACAAAATAGTAGAATTGTGAGAAGACTGATGAAGTGTTGTTGACATTATTAAAAAACAAAATATTTTGTCGTATTTGTCAACTTATATTTATTAAGAGCCGGCATTAGACAGTAACAGTAACTCGTATTGTGTCTCGACCTTCTCCACATACAGCGAGACTGATGATGCCGGAATAATTTTGGGAAAGTAAGCTCTCTTTGCAAATCTAAGTTGACAAAAATGATTTCCGTTATTTCATCCACAAAAAGGAGAAGGCAAGTGGTCTCATCGCGGGTAACCCGACGGGTCGCCCTGCGTACGCCGCTCGTCTGAACTGCGTGTGTCTGTGTGTCTGTTCGTCACTGGCTGTTATACCTCTTCTGGTACATCATTAAAGTAAAGGAGATATTATTGGACTTGGTCTACTGGAAGGTTACTAACGACTTTTTCAGCTCTTTTAAGGGGAAGAGTATTAAACATCTATGAAGTAATGGTTTAGTGTTTGGTAAGGGCACCTATGCATGTGGTCAATAGCTCATGCAATTCCTCCCCTCAAGAAAAGTCATTTGACACTGAAATTATTTTGAAGCGCAATCAATCTAAAGAATTCTGAAATAATTCTAGGAAAATAAAGTTTCCATGAGTTTGGTGTGAAGGTGGTGTTCCAAAACATTTGCAGTAGTGACACGCTGTAAATTTATATACGGCCGAATAGTTACTACTAATTCCTCACAATGACAATAACGAAACCTAATTTTGTAACAAAAGAATGTATTTTTGGGACATTTTATCAAGCTTCTTTCCATCAACGAGAAAGACAAGGACTGCAGCATTGAGCAGTATTATGCGTACAATATCTTTAATCATAAACTTCGCTACCTCAAATAAATTTTTAAACAAACTACCGCTGGAGCTACCGTGCTAAGCGAGTATTTCAATGAGTTCTTTGTGACGGCTGTTCCACGTAAAGTTGGTGGACTTCTACATCCCAATATCCTGTTTAGCCAACTATTTACTAAATATTTATAATTAACCTAAACATTCTATGAAAAACAAGAGACCAGCATCGAATCTAAAATCCATTCAATATATATTTTTTTTAATATGCCATGCTTCACCTTTCTGCACTTTTATAATGTACGTAATGTGCAGCATTTCTTAAGTCACTACTCCGAGAGAAAATTTACTTGGATTTTAGTAAATGGCATATTCCGCTTGCTAGCCCTATCGGGTATTTTATTGTGAATAACCTCCTCCTCCACTTCTTCCAAGTGGAAGTTGATGAGTTGAAGAACGCATTTTTAATTATGAAATATAACTAGAGCGTTCTTAATACGTCTTCAGTCTTTAGTCTTGACCTTTGAAATTGTTCATATATTTTATTAATTTTTGAGTGTTTGGAAAACGAAATCTATTATATATGTAGTTGGCATGGAGTTTTCTAGCTGTCTAATGGTGTGCCCTATGCCTGGGCCTAGGTACTTTCCATGTTTGGGGGTTAGAGATGTGGCGGACATGATGTACTCCCTTCCCCGGAACTAGCAAACTCTACCAGCCCGAGCTTTTTTCCGTTACAGCTGCAGTGGATGTAGTTTCATTTTTCTACTTCATAAGTTTCCATTGACTTTACAATCCTGAGTTTCGCATATAATACTTTATCTTCTTATTTTACTATTATGTGTACGTGTGACTCTTTACAGAGCCGCAATTCCTGGGAGTTCTGCTGTATTATACTGTTATTAAAAATATGATGTGGACTTCTACAAATTATCAGCCTTTTTACTTTGATAATAAAAAGTTAACAATTATTTTACAGATTTACAATTTTTTTCTCTTTTAGCTTATTAATAACTTAGTTTATCTTTACTTTGTACATTCAAAATCTCCGGAAGGTATTTCTTTCTCATACATTTTTGTAAGCTTAAGGAAATATTTTCTGCGTTGGTTTTCTACAGGTCTTCCGCCCAGATGCCGTCTGTGGAATGTCCTCGCGGTTTTCCTACTATAGTCGTAAAATCTAACCGCGGGAGAATTTTTGTAATGTTCCCCGAATATCCTAAAAGTATGATAATAATATTCTATAATACAATGTATTCAATTAATGCAATCTGCGAACGCAACTTTGTATTCCTGCGCCACGGATGAAACGCATACTCGCGACTACCTGTCATTTTATGTAACTTAAAACAATTTATAATGTTCAGTTACGAATCTATTCTACACTAATTGCCCACGTACGAGGTCTATTTTATATGAATCTACAAAATCACACATTACAATACAAGCTAAAACTGATACCCTCAAATTACTAATTATATGCTATTCATTAAACAAATCACACAATTAACGTAATTTCCCGGTCCCTAACATCAAAACTGTTTCCCAGCCTAAACCTGCAATATACCGTCCTCGTAGATTGCTGCCTAGAGAAAGCGTGTCCCATTCTAAATAATTACGGAACCACGATTATCAACGCCCTCTTGTCATTTATTCAAAATTGTGTTCCGGGGCCATGCTTCGCAAAACAATATCGCGTTCAGCCCTCAAGCATCGAACACAAAGTTTGTTGACTATTTGTCCTGACTACGTGTATTCTTTGCTCTAGACTATTTTGATGCATTTAATTCTAAAGTAATCATATGTTAGATGTACATTTCCCTTTATTAAATGCCTTGGGAGAGCTTATCTGGCTTGTCAAAACAGACACTGACGATTTTATGAGAAAGCTACATTTTTTCGCCCCGACCGGGAATCAAAACCGGGATCGCACTGTGGGAAGCTAGCAGACTGACCGTGAGCCCCCCTAGGGCGCGAAACCCACTAATTTAGTTTTTATGAGTAATTGTGAAGTATTTACTAATTATAAAATTGTTGGGACGATCCGTTTTTCTCTCGGCGGGAGGTGTGCTTGGAGAGGGCCCCACTGCGCCGTCGCGTGGCGTTGTGCGGTTGGCGGGGGTGACCTGCCGAGAGGCGGTACCACAGCTCTCGCTGTGGGCCTCGCTTCGCCTGGCAGCGAGCCGGTCGGGATGGTGGGCGGGGCGGGGTCCGAAGCGGGGGTGCCGGAGGGACGGGCGGACGGGGGGCGGGGCGGGACAAGGGCAGGGCAGGGTTGGGGGGAATACCGAGGTCGTGACGGGGGGCGGGAACGGGGGCGGGGTGAGGTCCAGGGAACAGGGTCGGGACGGCACGGAGGGCGGGGCGGGGGGGACGGCACGGACGGCTGGCACGAGCGACCGGGCGGGACGGGGGCGGGGCGGCCGTGGGTCGGGGGCGCTGGGCGGGACGGGGACCGCGGGCGGACGAGGGAAGGTGGCGGGGGCGGGGCGGGGCGGGACGGGACGGGGGCGGGGCGGTGTGGGCTGGACGGGGACCGGGTCGGGACGGGGGGAGGGCGGGCCGGGGCGGGTCGGGAGGGATACCGGTAGGTGCGGCGTGGCGGGGCGGGCGCTGTTCGGGTAACAACGGGGGGCATGGTTGGGGCCGGGCGAACGGGGGGGGCGTGGCGAGCCCCCTCCGGATGTGGGGCGGAGGGGGTGGGGCGGGTGGCCAGGCGGCGTTCGGGGCTGAGAGCGGGGCAGGCGACAAATAAGCAGTCCCGTCGATGCAAGGCTGTCGGGGCGCAGGGGAACGGAGAGGGCGGGCAAAGGCGGGGCGCAACGGGAACGGGGACGGACGGGAGCAGTGAGGAGAAATACAGTGCGAACAGGGGAAAGGGGTGACCAGAGGGGTAGGGCAGGCGGCGGAGTCTGGAGAAGGCGGGCTGTGAATGAACGTGGGCAGGGGTACGGATATGGAGGGGGCAGGCGGGGGACGGCGGCGATTGAGAGTGGCGGGGGTGGTAAGCTTGGACGGCGGGAAACGGGCAGGTAGCGATGCGGCGGGCGTGGTGGTCGGGGTGACGGCGGGCAGGGTGGTGGTGGGCGGGGCGTCTGGCTGTTGGCTACGGGCGGAGACGGGACGGCGAGTCGGTGGCGAGGAGATGACGGTCGCGCGGCGAGTGGCGCGGGGGCGATCTCCGGGGCTGCTGGCTCCTGCCCGAAAAGTTGGCAACAGCCGCGCGGCGAGGGAGGAGCAGGCGCCCAAGGGGCTTTGCTACGGCTGCACTCCGTCTCAGTGCTCGGGTGACGAGCAATTGAAAGGGAAACGGTGCTGACTTTGGCAACTGATTTTCTCGTTTAACTGAAACCTGCAATGGCCGGGTTTTATATACGTCAATAAGCTATTAAAATTATTTATTTGCATTTAGAATGTAGAAATTCAAAAGTGCTCAGTTTTTTTTATAATTTTAAATCGTTTGCTGATATTTTCATTGCTACAAATTGTGATGATTTTTTTCTTATTTTTCGTAAGAAATACTGACGCTCTTGTGTATTCTTGTACCTCTAAACACGTATAAGTACTTATTTAAATATGTAATTAATATTTGACATTACTTTGCTCCATACCCCTTCGACGAGTCGATGCGTTTTAGGGTAATTATTGTTTAGAGGGAAATACGTCATTCAAATGTGTGTGGAATGTTATCCGCATCGAAGAATCACGTCATCTTCTCGGTCCTCTCCAACCACTGTAACCAGATTAAAGGCTCAGGGCACCAACTGATGTCAGTGCAGTGTCAAAGGTTCGAGTTCCGACGGTGGCAGGATTTTCGACGCTATTTAAACTGCTTGACCCGGTTCAGTTGCCATCTGGAGGAGAATTCTTGTTGACGGCTGCTTTGATCAGTGGTTTTCCGTGATTTCTTTGATCATCACTAGGTGAATTCCAAAGCGAAAACTTGCCATGGACCTCGGACCGCGCGTGATACTACCTTCATCATCCTTCTGTTGTCACTCCTTACTTACACACACTTACGCAGCTTAGTGACACACTAATACTTACATGCATTACACTACCACGCATCCTGGGCGATCAGTGAGAGGCTTAGAGTTTGTTCCGGCTGAGGCGGCGCCCCGCTGGTGGAATTGGATACCTATTTGGGGAAAATACCCCACACCGATATGTAGGTCGGCGCTGGATCTCACCATCCAGCAGGTGAAAATGGCCGCTACCTCCCACGGTAAAACGCACTATAATTACGGGACTAATGATCTTAGCAGTTGACGCGCAATCGCTAATCAATCAATCAATTGAATCAAAGCATGCTGTCGGGCAGACCGATGTGCAGTTAGAACCAACCATTAAAAGATCTTCACCTGATCCTCAGCTAAGACGAGGGTCATTTGTAATGTTATCCGCCATCAAGGCTAAGTCTTTTAGTGCAAATCCTATTTTTTTGCGATAAGAGATATCGCTTTTCGTAGATTGGTTATTATGTGATGTTATTAATGAGGTGTGCAGAGCAATGGCAGCAAGCGAGGCAAAAGAAACTGGAATATCCTCAGGAAAATCGGCAGTGAATACGCTTTGACCACCATAGATTTCAGAAGGAATGTCCGGGATTTCAAACCCTGTTCACGGAAATAGAAGGCCTCTGACCGCTACAAAACGGCCATTTCCACAACTGCACGGCCGGCCGAACTCGACCCAACTACTGTGATACTGGAGTCCCCTAGGCAGAGATGAAGTGTTCGCTACTCTACGAGTTGGAAATTTAGTTTGCTTAATACTTAAGTAAACTTTCACTTTATTTCAAGCAAGTTTTGCCGTCATTCAATTTTTCGGTATCAAGGGCTCACAAAACTGGCCACACCACGCTAGAGTTTTTTCCCAAACATTTTGCATTTCAATTTATCCACTTTTTGTTATTAGGTCCATGTGATAAGAGTTTTTCTGTCGAAAATTCTCAGTTTTCCGTGCAGCAATTCATAACTTGCTCTCTACTGCGATAGGGGTAGCGTGAAAATAAAGTTGTGCCTGGGTCTCGTTGTCTGGATCCCACGATTACTATTGGTGTGCTGGCAAGAGAACGAATGTCGGAAGGGGTAGTAGTGGAGAGAACCCGAAGCTCTTTATTCACTTACATTTCCTATTACCGGCATGTTCTCTTAGTGTAGGAGGGACGAACGCTTGTGACCTTGAAGATCTGTTGATGAGCTACTATATCCTGTAAACCGACAAATAAAATCAACGTTATATATTTTTTATTGCATTTACAATTAAATTATTAAAATATTCTGATTTAAAATAATGAAGTAACCTGACAAAAATATGATTCATTGTACAGATTCATTCACTATTCATTACTTCTATGTCTTCCTCTATTTAAAATGAGACGCTTTTCGATGACTCTCACTACAATGATTTTGGCCTTAATTTATGCCTTGTCTCCCACATTCACAAAAAACTGGCAACCCTGTCGAGTCGAAAGCTTGGTAGAATGCCGACCTCCCAGGAAGACAGACACCTTTTTTTACTCAGCCTAGCGCCCAGACCCGACCTCTTAGATGCAGGGATCAATGATGAAAACGGCTTCCTTCGATTCCCTATACTTCTAAATTGCGTTTGTGGACTTTCGTTTGAATAATTCTCTATGTAGAAAGGAACACAACAAACATGATAAGGAAAATGTGACTAAATATGATGCATTCGTTACCCTCATCCTATTAGACTTAATGAAATTCAAATAACTTATTCACGTTTAACCTATTTTGCATGACAGTGTTATTATCACATTATTCCTCAACTTCCTAGTCAATTGATATATTAAAATGGGTTAAAGATATATCGTAACTTTCAGAGAACTGAAATATAATGAAAGATTGCACAATTATCTGCAAAAGAGCGTCAAAACGCAATACATTCATTCAGATTGATAATAGTATTTTGGTTTACACTGTACTTACTGCCCAATTTATATTCTTTTTCACTGCAAAATCGTTTTATAATATTAATATAAAGTCATTTAGAATTACTCGTGAAAGATCTGGAGGAAATAATTCTCTGAGCAGATATCCAAAATGCTATGTTTTAGTGTATTGCACACATCCTACCGCAAATTAATAGTTATAGGAAGTGCATCACTGTAGGTGCCCAATTAATAATTTGTGTCAAAAGTACTTCCTCTGGTTGCTTATAATCTGACGTGATGTTGGAAACTCTGAACAGAAGGCGGATAGGTGGGAATGCATACAAATTGAGAAAGTGTTTTCATTGCATTAAATGACATTTTAATTTTGACCTGCTTTCTTCAATTCCAGCTTTTTAATGATATATAAAATTTTATATACATATTTAAAGCTAGAAAATAGTAGCAGTTTTCTATTATTTGTCGTTATGAATGAACATCATTTGTATTCTCTGAAGCCATTTTTATATATCATAACCGTTAAGTCGTTTGCATGTCACAACTATTTCAAACAAAAAGATAAAACATTGTAAGTAATTTGAATTCTATTTCATGTTACTACTTCACATGACACCTACAATAACATAAATTATAATTGATATTCAAACGTCATGTATATACCTCTTCTGATTCACACCATTTCCTCCTTAGTCATCTAGTAATACTTCAATGTGTTAAGTCAAATGGAAAGGGTAAGAAAAATATATCTTCACGAATGAACTACATGGATGGAAATTTTGTTGCAGAACATTGCTGGTAACAAAAAAGCCTTCTTATGTACTTTACAGATATCTGTATCACGGAGTTGTCAACTACGAAACTGCTTCACCAGAATCGAATCTGCCAGCTGCTTTTTGTGAAAGCAATTTGGCAAACTATTTTTGCAAACTGTTTTATAGGTAAACCTACGCAGGAACATTTCTAAGAGTGTCCAAAGTCCTGAAGAGGGAATGCTGATCAACGTTTTTCAACTGAATTGTCACTTGCACAACAACAAAAAACAGAATTTAAGAATGCTTTTATTTAGATTTAACTCGGCAATCTCCGATTTATGAAACAATTCAAATCTATTTAAACTGCAGATATGAATCTTTTAAGTACCTTTCGCCAAAAAGACTTAGTGCAAACCCTTTTGAAAACATAAAATTATAATGATATTGTTTGTTCTCTAGAAAAAAAAATCTTACAACAGTTCTTCGCATTTCAAAAACTTGGTGCATCATCGATCAAAACGCACGATTTTTAATCTATTATGTAATGAATATTTTTTCCATAGAACCATCACAACCACACTACATTTCTTTACCTTTGCTAGTACTTCGAATAAAGAAAATTATATTTCCTGATCTTTAGGGCAACATATAAAGTTTACGTATTTTCATTATTCAATTTATTCTCCACCAAGACATAACTGGAGACTTGCCAGACTATTAAATGACTAAGCTCATTTTTCATTTAACCAAATGCCTCTAATGTGTCCTCATCTGACGTGTGCGTACGCTTTAATGTTAAAAATTTCGAATATATTTCGTTAAAATACACTTGAGCCTTAATGTCTTTTTATGGCAAACTGCGAGCATAAAGAGTTTGAATCAGTTTAAAATATCAATTTATGGAAATAAAATTAACACTAATAGAAATTTAATAGAATGCATGAACATTACTAAGAGAGTACGAATGGGGATTCTAATAAGAGATTGTAGATAGTAAAATACTGTATTCTATAAAGATTTTTATTCACACATTCATTAACAGACATTCTCTACACTCTTACTCATTAGTGATAATTATTTTATCATATGAAAAAAAAAAACTCATAAAAGCTTATACTCCTATCATGCTTATATTATATCCATATTAAACCTCTCAAACGCAGTAAAAGAACACGGAAAATTGCACAAATAACTAAAGATGAGAGCCATTAAGACTGGACCGAAGTAGAGAAGTAATGTATTTTAAATAGTTGAGGTGTTCATTGCTAGAGAATATTATTTGAATCACATGCTGGATGCATTAAAGGTTTTCGGGAAACAAAAGACTGTTTCAAACACAAGATTAAGTTTTTAAAATTAAAAGAAATAGTTAATACTATTAATATTCCCTATGTTAACATTTTTAAACCTTACACATATGAATTACAAGTATTTATTTTGCTTGATTTAGTTGTTGAAAATTACGAAAAAAATAGCACTTGCATCGCTAGTAGACCGTTTGAATATTTATATGTAAAAATCCTTTGTTTTCAGTAATAACAGCAGTGGTCTAATGCTACTACGTTATTGTTTCTTAATAGAAATATTTTGTGATACAAACGCCGGCATCTTTTTGCAAGAGTAGGATTTGAATTTGTATGATTTTACAATTTGTGGATATCCACTATTATGAGTTCAAAAGGGCTTAGATGTGATTATGATCCTTCCCTTTTTTCTACGTTAATTGCTGAGAGAACTTACGTCAAAATAGATTTTATGTTTCTTGAAAATATTCTGACCTTTTTTGATTCTTCTAAAATGAATGATTTTTTATAAAACCCTGACACAAATTTAAAAATCTATTGTATCATCCATCCGTACTTCTGATATAGAAAGCTTTCTTGAACACTGCTTGTAATAATTATGTTCGTAAGTTTGTGTACCATGACAAGCAAACAGGATCTGAAGAGATTGTAAAGTATAGGTTATTATACATTATTATAAAGTATATGTTAAGAGCTTATCAAGTATACGTAATTTAAGGTAAAATAAGGTATTCTGTAATAATCGGGTCTTCCCTCTCGTAGGGTAACTACTAGTTTATGAAATGTATCAATAGATGTGTATACGACTATATACACTATACGAGTATTATGACCACTCGGTTAAGACTGTTTATTCATTCCAATTGGACCTTTTCACCTCTATATTGCCTATAATGCTATGCAGTGCTATGTGTGTGTAGGAAGTGTAGCAGAGCAGTGTAGGAAAATAATTACTTTTACAATCAGGACGTAAAATGATTGTCTTTTTACGACTGAGTTTTTTATTGAGGCCAATTGGTCAATGGATATAAAATTCGGGATCGTAAAGGAAACACTGTTTTTACTTACGAGATATAAACATTATTATAACGATTGTGTAAAAATACTTTAATACAACTCGTAACTTGTTTAGTCCCTAGTCTTCATATTTTAAATTTCAAAGAATGTCATTTTTGTAATCAATCGAAGGCAGGCTGAAACGAAAAGTATTGGTATTGTGGTGAGATTTGTTGGTATTTACAATGAAATAATTATAAGTCGTCATTGCCAACAATATTATTTATTACAATAGCAGCTTTCGATGGCTTACATGTTCTAATTCAATTTCACTCACTTTTCTTGTAGTATTAAATGACTTCACACCCCCTTTATGTCTTTCAGTTCTTAAAATGTTAATTATATTTTCTAAAAATTGTAAATTATTAGTAATTTTTTATTATAATTTTGTTGTCAAATCAAAAACGAATCGCGTTTTAATGTTTTTTTTTGTTTTTTCTTGTACTAGAAAAATAATGATGGCTAAGCCATCGAAAGCTGCTATTGTAATAAATAATATTATTGGCAATGACGACTAATATAATTATTTCATTGAAAGGAAAAACTGAAAGGCATTGGAATAAATATTACCAGTGTTTTTTCTTACACAAGACAATCCACACTTGACCAATTTCGCTTAAATGGGACATTTATGCTTATTAGGACATAAGACAACAGCTTGAAGCATGCATGACCCCTCTGACCAAGAACATTCGGATGATGAAAAGTGCGACACACACGCAGCAGGGCCCCGCAAGAATTTCTCTTAGCGTAGCGAGCAATTCACCCTCGAGCAGGCATTCATTCCCTTAGGACCACAGACAACGGCCTATGGAGTGGCCGGGGCGGGGGCGGGGGCGGGGCGGCGCAGGTGGGACGACGGCGTGCGGATGGGCGGCGGCGGTCGCGGCGACTCGCGGATGCGCGCGACGGGCGCGCGCGCCGGCCGCCACCGCCGCGCCACGCGCGGCGCGCCGCCAGTTCGCCCCGCGCCTGCGACCGTTTCAGTCGCCGCCGCCCAGAATCGCCGGGCCCGGCGCGATCGCCCGGCGCTTCGAGTTCCGCGTCCGCCCGCGTCGCTCGCGGCCCGGGCGGAACTGCGTACCCGAAGGAGCGCACGCGAGGGCTGTTAGCGCTCGTCGAGAGCAGACCCTCTTCGATTGGCAGCGCACGTGGGAGGAAACGCGACGCTTGACGTTCCATTTGCGGTCGACAATGGACTAATTGATGTAGTACGTGCGACGGAGTGTTTGATCGGGTGTTGTTCCCCGTGTTTCATATGTTGTAATTCAGATGTAAAGCTTACGTTTCGTTTGAACAAACGGAAAAATATTTAGCGAAACTCACCCAGAGCTGAGCGTTTTGATGGTGACATGATATAAGTTTTTCCCAGAAGTGAAAAAAAGATAATTTAACAAAGGAATATTCTTTCATTACATTTTTTCCCACATTGAACTTTATGATGTTGTAGGTCAGTGAAATTGTGGAACTATTGTTTAAACCAAATTTGACACGTTCTCGAGGAAACTATAGATACGTATTGATTACTTTTTAATAATCGATAAGTCTGACAATTATTAAATAGTTATATATCTTAATTACCGCATTTTGTTGTTGAAATAGATATTTCTTGTTTAATTATCTTAAAATGCTTAAGAGTTAGATTTTGTGGATCTATACAAAAATATTTTCATTTTACTGCTTCTCATTAACATTCGGCAAGTGATTTCTTTCCATTAATTTCATTTCTTGGAAAGTCCAGCGATAAATCCTTTCTTTTGGAGGCGATTATCGTAGACGAACTAGATAACAGTATTTCTCACATACTAGAATCCTTAGCCCCCTTTGAACCTGAAGACAAAGAGGCTGTCAAGTGACGTGTGTTCCTCAACCTGGCGACAACCAAGTGGCCAGCGCAAGCGGGTGACGGCGGGCGCCGTGCCATGGTGAACGCGGGCCGGGCGCTGTCCGGTGGTGAGCGCGAGTGGCGTGAGCGGAGGCGCGCGCATGCTGGCCACGGAGCGGAGCCCCCGCGAGGCAGCACCCGCATTCACCGCACACGGCTGCCGCCGCCGTCTTCTCTCAGCGCTCGCGATGAGCGCGCTGCGGCCAGGGCGGACGGGCGAGGGCGGTGGCGGCTGCGGGCGGGGTGAGCGGAAGGCGGCGCATGGAGGGCGGGGCTCCGGGAGGTTCGGCGGAGGACGAACCGGCGTGGGCGTGGGCGGAAGCGACGCCGGCGCGCTGTCCCTGCTGCGCGCCCTGCCTCGCGCTGCTGTCGCTCGCGGCCACCTGAGCGCTGCTTCTGCTTCTTCGCCTATTGACAAGCTACAGTGGGACCTCACTTTTGCGAGAACCCCACCATTTTGGGCAGAACCACCCACTTTTGAAGAAACTCCCACTTTTTGGTCGAGAACCCCCACTTTGCGAAGAACCCCCACTTTTGCGAGAACCCCCACTTTTGCGAGAACTCCACTTTTGCGAGACACTACCCACCTCACACAGACGTCTCTTTACGAGAACCCTACGTTTCACGAGAACCCTCCGTTTTACGAGAACCCCTCACGTTTACGAGAACCCCTCACGTTTACGAGAACCTCTCACGTTTACGAGGGTGCGCTTCTATGAGAATCCAACTTCCACGACAATCCCACTTGAACGAGAATCCCTTTTCAAGACTTTCCACTTGAACGAGAATACCACTTGAACGTTAACTTGTCCTTAAGTTGGAAATAAGGTAACTTCAAAAAATAAGGTTTTGCGTGCCATAGGAACAAAAACTACGAACAAGTTAAAACTGAAAACAATATCACAACATTTTTATTAATCATCTGTGCATCAGCTTTCTTAATTTTAACTTTAATAAATATTACATCATGGAAACATAATACAACAAATCTGATTGTATCATAGGATTACATAGTTATCGTTTATATATCTTCGAAGAAAAGTACTAGAGAACCTTAGAAAGTAATCCTCAATTTTACTATGCAACAGTATTGTATTGTTTAGATTAGGCAAGTATAGCCATCTGCATATTAAGAAGTTTAATTTGGTTTGTTCTGTACAAATCAATGTATCCTCAACGTATACATAATCACAAAATCGTGAACAACTACGTTAGTTTGTGAAGGTTGCCAGATCCGTACTGACAAAATCTACTACGAGAAGGATGAAACCGGGTCCAATTCTTGCTATTGAATGACACCATAAACCTTAAGTGTTCTCGATGCAATACTGCTTGGTGTCATAATTTCGTAACAGATGCATGATCACGGCGTATTCACAACTAAATGCCCTTCCTATTCTATGTAAGAGATATTCTTAAAAGTTTTCTGCAAATGTAGACGAAATCTGGTTGCAGAGGAAGTTTTCTTTGTGTGTAAGTCAAAAGATCAACCAAAACAAAATACCACGAAACGAACTAGATGAACCATTGGTTTTACTCTCAATCATCTTTGACAAAGACAGCAGAAGAAGGAATTCCTGAGAAAATACTATTGCAGAAATAAACCAGCACAGGTTATCTGTTATCACTTCGTGTGTGCACTTATGTTAGCATTTCCCACTCATAAGAGATTGTACATAAAAAGCCCATCAACATACAACCAGATGTCTATTATAACGGGGTTGTTCTGTACTGTTATAGTGGACAGTGTTATAGAAGATTTTTTACCTTACGTTAGCGATTGTTTCTAATGAAGCAAACCATTGTTGAATTGAAGCAAACCATTATTTAAAAGAGATCGAAGCAAATAAAAGGATGGGAACCCCTGGTTTAGCTACACTGATTCGACATTTGTTTTAAAATTTGATTTGTTTGTCGTGAAAATCTGTAGAAACTGCATGTGACGTATGGAGGGGTCTGTAAAATTTGCGCGCGTTTTCTTGAGTTTCAGAATCCCTTCCCGCGATGTTTACTATACATACTTAAAGATGAATCAAAGTACCAGAAAAGCGAGGTTAGCGTCGTTTGAAAAACTAGACAGTGTCGCTTTGAATGTATAGTATTGCTAATAAAATAGCTACCTACAACTCCAGATCTTCTCCTAGTACAATTAGCAAATGGAGACCTCAACAAATCACGCAAATCATGCGGAAGCTTCATTTATGTCCAGAAGTAAAACAAAGAACGAATTCAGAATTTTCTTTGTAGATCAGGGAAAATGGACCGAAAAAACCGACCGAGATGGAGATCATTGGCGTAAAAGCCGATAAACATTTATTGATAATGAATATTTAGTGTTGTTAAAATTATACAGTACAAAAGTTAATTCTATAAACAGCATTGTTAAAATAAATATTACTTTTCATTTTTGCTATTCTGTATAGTAACAGTAATTATATAGAAACAGTTATGCTTCAGAAACCATTTTACTTAGCACTTAAATTTGTGTATCGATTTTAATTGTTTCATGTCATCTGGCGAAGAGTGGTAACGTGCCGTATTACAGCCACAAAATACACGCACCGAGCTGCGTGAAGGCTGACTGGATTTGAAAGAATTATGAATGCGTGTATGAACTAATTTAGTGTTCAATTAATTTATAATATGGATTATTTATTTAAGGTAGGGCTGAATTGAGAAACCCAGAAATGTCTTAACTTCAGCCAATTACATATTGTTAATTCTCAATGGAGAATGCGATTGCCAGTTTAGAATGTAAAATTGAATTGAAACCTTTTTTCTTTCCTTTACTATTAATTTGTTTTCAGGAAACAAATTTAAAACGTCTGAAATCGTACTCTTTTGTTTCTTGTTTTTTCGAGGATTATTCGTGTCATCAGCTAACAGAACTATTATTCAGTTTCTAATGGACTTCGGCTGATCGTTTACGTGCTGAAAGTACTTAAATTATTGGTGGTGACGCCGCGATACAAGACGAGCTGCACGTTCGCGATGTTTAGAATGTATACCGACTCATAGCCGCGAAAACCAGAGGATTTGGTCATTTGTATGCATCGGATTGTGCATCTACCAGTAGATAATTTTGCCCGACGTGAAAACGTTACTTCGTGTTTACAAGTAAGACCCTTCTTTGTTTTTTTGGGCGATTTCCTTTAACTGTGGGTGACTAGTGAAAAACGCATCTCAGACAGATGATAATCATGAGAGATCAATGTTATCTGTTAAATGATCTTTGTATATATTTACTTTATCCAAAATATCGAGAAGGATACATTGTTTCTACGACTGATATGCCGATCTCTTTCCTTTCACTTTTGTTATTTAGCGTTTAAATTCAATACAAAACATTTCAGATCGTGGTTTTATTTATAAAGTTCATGGAAATAGGCGATAATTACACTCTTTTCCTTATCCCCTTTCTTTGTTTGTTCTTTTAAGAAATTTCTTACTCAACGTCTTGTATTGAATATTTTGTTTCAATCAGATAAGCACTCCTCAGATAGTCTGGCTTTTGGATGCATTTGCGATTTAAATTATCTTTCAGATAAAAAGTAATATTAGTCCAATAGCGTTGCTGAGAGTGCCGTGTTTTGTTACAAGCGCTCAATTAGTATCCAACTAATATGCCCAATTTTTCATTGGGTTTCTATATTTTCTATATCCTCGGGTAACTCAATGGGGAGATAACTTATTCCTATGGTTACCATCATGTAACTGACAACTCTTATTTTACACGTTTTATATATTTTTCGACCTTTCTTTTCCTATTTAATTGCTGTCAAAAATTATTTGCGCATGTTTTCTCTCACATAAAGAAGTACGTGGGTACATTGCAATGTACGTTGGTCCAAAGATTTTTCTTTTTTAGATTACTTTTGGTCTATTATTTCCGTTTCAAGTGTGCAGCATAAGTGTTTAATTTGCGGTTGCGAATGATGTAAATTGATTAGTAAGATGAAAAGGTAGATTGCTTCATATATGAAATGTCTATTCCAGTGTTCTTAGTTTTCGTCATCTTCCTGAAGGTTTTCACTTGAAGCTGAGGGACGTATTTTCTTACAATATGATTGTCTCTATTCCATTTTTTCAATTCTCTATTTTAGAGTGGAAGTTTTGTATGCGAAGGTTTTCATTTAATATCGAATGAAACAGAACTTGCTCTGTGAGGTAGGAAGGGAGATCTTTCTTGTTTCTCCGATTTCCATCTACATATTTTCAATATTTGTATGTCTTTTACAACCGAAATATTTAATCGATTTCCGGATATTCATTTCCTCATATCTCCTCTTTCATTCTTCTCAATTTTTCTTTTTCTTTCTTTCTTTCTCATTTTCGTTTGTGAGTACTAGAAACATGTACTTGTTGATAGATTTTAAGTGAGCCAATAGTTTTCTACTCCAGGGAATGAAAATTAATGAATTCATGAATTTAACAAAATGATCAAGGGAGCAGAATTTAAATACTTTTCTTCCTAATTTCCTTTCCATTTTCTAAAACATAGAAGTTTCTAACGTCACAGAAGAAAAGGTTTGCAGTCAACGTTTGGGTATTTTATCGAGTTTAGTTTTTACGATACGAATAATTCCTTTAATTCACAATAGCGGTCTAAATAGCTGGTATTTCTCTTCTCACTTATAGAATAAGAGATCTAAACATTGCAAAATAATTATTGACTCTTAAAATATACTTAATTATGTTAATTAAGTTATCTGGACTGATAAAATTTAAGATATGTATGTAGACCATCTGTACATTCGTTAGTTTCACTTCCCGTGGGAGTTTGCTGGTAAACAATAGCCGAGGAAGCTTACGGTGTGTTACATTAAGAAAATGGCCTGGGAGTAGTCTGCGGTAGCGACTTTGCTTGTTTCGTGGGATGGGAAGAAATTGAGTTTCAAACGACATTTTACCAAAACTTCTCAGACATCTTTCATTTCACGATAAGGGAGATGGCGCGCTGCAAGTCAAATTGTCAAATTAATTTCGAATTTTGTTCGATACTCCACATTCTCCTTTCTCGTTTTATTCTTTTAGCATTTAAAATTCTTCAGCAAACTTCAAAAGAATCCACCAAATTTGTAAAAAACGTGGATAGATATTAATCCCGACTCTTTGCCCTAAGGATGAGACAAAGGAAAGGCTTATCTGTATAATCTACACAACTTAAAATAACAATACGTAGGAAGCTCTTTAGATAAATATTTTTAATTTGGATATAAAAACCTGGGACATTTCAAAATTTTCAAAAAATGATTCCATTGTTTTTGATTAAGTTTTGTTGTTGGATAGTGTGAATGACGTTTAAGAGTCATTTTCGTTAGAAATTTTGTTGAAATAGTCATGTACTATTAATCGAAAATTTCTTCAGTCTTCAAACTTACAGAACATGGTTACGCCTTATAGAGGCGAGGTTTCGAATAAATATCTTTTCACAAAACATCGTCTTGGATACGCTGAGGCGATATAATATCGATTGGTCATTACCGACTCGACTGTCTGACCCCTTCCTCTATTTTGATGTTTTAAACTGGCCTCTATTGAAACAAAATCTAAGTTTGTAAATAAGTTAATAAAAAAAATAGAACAAATTAAAAATTGGCCATAATTATTCAAGGGTTCAATTCAGAAGTATAATTGCTCACTGACTTTTACAAAACGAACTTAATACTGTAGTCCAAGCATTTTGAGAAAACTTCAAAAATGTACTTTACTATGGCCACTGCTATTAGTTCTGAGTCTAGGTCATAAAAATATCAGAAAAATAGTTAGATTTTGAGGAGGTGGTTGGCAGACCGAGGATAGGGCTCGTTGACACAATGCCAACTCAGTGGAAATGTGCCAACCAGCACCGAACGGATTCTTCATTAAAGATGACCGTAGATGTGACAAAGGTATCAAAAAACTGATACATGAAAATCAAAACCTGATTAAAATTTTAGACAAAAAAGGAAGCGTAGTAAAATCTTTTTTTTTCAATACTGCAGAAAACAGTGTATGAACTACGAAAATATTACTCTCTAAGCTCTAAAACACATTTGAGAATACGGTTCCCCGTCGTTGCATTGATCATACTGAGGTAACTGTGGGAAATTCTTTAGTTTGTGAGGGAGAAGTGACACAAATCTAGGGCTGATGGAAGTTACGTAGAGGTTGTAGGAGGAAGTGTGCTAACCAGACTTCTCTACTATATTGGAGCATCGTGACTGGAATTCAGTATACCTCTAGAGTATTAAGTGAATCTATGGAAATGAACAGTTAACAAAAAAGTGGATACGGCATTTTATTTTATGATGCTGAAAGTAATTTGCTGGGTCTGGTTCTTTCTTCCAAAACTCTCTATATCACCCTATCTCGATTAAATTTTCCGAGGGGTTAGTAATATTGATAATATGTTATACAAAGTTAGCAGGGTGCAAGGTTTACAAACGACAATATAATGTCTGTTACCCGATGTAATTGGAAGTACTTACTCACACAAACTACCTACTCCCTCCTCAGAAAAAAAGAGGTATTCAAAGAAAATATACATTTTTCAATTTATATTGTAGTCGTATTTACTGCTTTTTACAAACATGACTAGTCTACGTAGGACCACATGAATTATTTATGCTGACTGTATGTAACCACTGGTTTGTCTGTTGAAAAGCTATTTATTCTTAACCATGTGAGTACTTAAAAATGCTGTGAAGAGCAGGTGGGGTGTTTTGACGATCCCCATTATTTATATTCAAACTTTCGAAGTTTTCTTATCATACAACTATTTTATGAAAGAAAACATGTTTAATTACTCACAATTGAGCACTTTAATACATATCAAGTTTATTAAAGAATCTTGTAGGTAAATGACTAGAATACCACAATTGAACCTTGTTGACCGAAAAATGAATTAAGGTGCAAATACTTGCACCAATGCAACGAGTATCAAAATTCATAAGTAAACCATGCTATTAACAACACTAAATTACATTTATCATTGAGCAAGGAAGAGAGAATCGATAACAACAAATATCAAGCAAGTTATTTCAACACCCCGATCACTAATAACTATTTTTCAAAACGGAAAAATGAAAATGGAGCTTTTGCTGCCGAGTTTGAACGAGAAAGTACGTGACACATGAAACAATATTAGTAAACAATAATATTATTTAAACATTTAATTTACATTGATTGATAAGTGATTCCTGGAACGTCAACTGACAATGAAATTAGTCCCGTAAGTGTAGTGCTTTTTTGAGCGGGAAGGGGCGATGATCTTTCTCCGTTGGGTGATGTGATCCTGCGCACACATACCATCGCCTAGCGGGGTTTTCCCAACCGGATGTCTCCTATCAGTGGGGCGCTGTCCCAACTAGTAAAAGCTCTAACGGATGTTTAACCGGATGTCTCCTGAACCGAACTCTCGGCATATTTAGTAGTGCAGTGCATGCTAGTGAATGTGTGTGTATGTAAAGGAGCGAGTTTATAATAAGGAATGGGAAGGGAAGATCGTGCACGGTCTGTGGCCCGTTTGTTGGGGTACTGCTCAGTCATTCGCCTCGTACTGATCGGAGGAACCACGGAAAACTGACGATCAGAGCAGCCAGCCGCTAGAATTGTTTTCCAGGCAGGGACAGAACACTCTATCTAGCTAGTGTCGAAAAACCTGCACCAACGGGACTCGATTCTAGGACCTCCTCGTCAGAGGCACAGCAGTGGCATTAGTTGTTGCCCTGAGCCTCCTTTCCCGGTTTTAACTTATAAAAACCTTTTCTTGGAGTGTCGGAAGACCCCGCCCGCTCCGCAGGCGGCCGCTGGTAACGCCTACGCTGTCATTGTCATTGGTGCAGGTGGACAAAGCGCAGCGCCTGAGGGCGACCGACTCCGCTTGCATCGACCGCCCCAATCGCCCCCCCCCCC
>BOPP01000026.1:8713274-8725776 GCA_017312745.1 Gryllus bimaculatus | reverse complement strand
TTATATATATAATTTGTTTACTTCAAATATTGTTAATATTTTGTATAAACCGTGCGGTCGCTCATGACATCCATGTTTATGCGACCATAATAGATAATGCGAAAAAAAATCAATTATATTTTATAGAATATCAGCTCATTTCGTGGAAAGAGGAAAAAGTATTAGAACAATATTTCTGATGTGTCAAGTGAAACGAATGCAATATAAAATATTGAAATGTTCATCAACAATTCTGCCACTTTTCTCGTAACTCTCAATATTTTTGTAAATAGTTTACCCAGAACTTAAAAATATAAACTATTAATCTTCTATGTAGAATTTAAAATCAGATGTATTAGTTTTCACTCGCATTCGGCATCGGTCTTGTAACTCGGAGTAATGCGACTGGGGATTACCAGACTACGTGCTACAGAAAATGTGTAAAAATAACGGGGGAAATATATCATATTTTAAGTTATTAGTAGAGATGAAATGTGAATTTCTTTTTCAATTTTATCGTCAGATTTTAAACATTTCTGCAGTGAATGAGAGAGTTCAATGAATCAACTTTTCTAGGCACAGATAATGTATGACGGACAAAGAAATTTACCGTAACCGCGTGGAAAGCTACGAGAGAGAAATAGTGGCAGTACAGAAATCTCGATATTCACTCCTCTTTCCGCCCATCTCTCTTCAAAACGAGATGACTGTAAACACGTAACTGCCACGTTCGCTCAAATTGCAACGGGAGAGCCGCAATTACTCAAATTATTAATTACGCTATTATACACCCCATTCATGGGAGAACGTTGTTACAGGGACGCGCTTGATGAGTACATATGATATTACTGCACCCGCTCACAGTCGCCACGGACGTTTTATTCAAGATTTTTTCTCGGCGAGCTCGTTCCCCCTTGATTATGTTTTCGGTAATTTCCTCACGGAATTGAGTGGCTGGCCTTAAAAGTAGTATCATTAGAAAAGGTGGCAGTGTAATCATGTGGGATGCGTTGGACAATATAATAAGCGCAGTTTTATCTGCACACACAGATTTTTTGAGCTCCGGAGTGCCTCCCGCGCTTTTCACCAGACTTAGTTGAATTATTAATAAATAAATGAAAAGAGCGTGGTTGACATCATTTGATAACATTTGAATATTTTCATGAATAATTTGCATCGTCAAAAGAGATACAGATTTCATTTTATAGTTATGCCGTCAAAATAGCAATACTCTTCACTGTTCACACATCCTCAAAACTAAAATTCAAGATAGCATGCGCAAATAGTAAATATGGGAAGAAAAGATGATTAAAATTTTGGTTTTGGATCGAAGTCCTCAGTGAAAAGGAGCGAATTTTTCCTCTTGTGATCATAAAAATAATTTAATGATAGAAACAGCAAAAACTGAAACCACGTAATGAGGCCAGAACTTGAAAATACAATTAGATTTTTTAAACGACTGTAACAAAAATATATCAACAATTTTCCGAATGGAGGAAAAACAACTAGCGCTGCATTTGACTTGTTTTTAAAATAACCCTTTTCTCAGGGGCGGATTCAGTCTGAGGGGCAAGACTTCCATTCCCACACAAGCCAAATTTTATTTCTAAATTTTATTCCATTTTTTCAAAACAATTGCCACATATTATTGCATATTATTCTCATGATGAAACTTCATTTTCAAATTTCAAACATTTTTATACATTTAGTACGTCAAAAAAATTATGGGGAGGGGTGCAGACCAGAAATCCATTCCAGCCACTACCCCGAAATATTTTTTGGATATGTCACGGTTTTTTCCTCACCATTAGTTCCAACTTCACCATTTATTTAAGTGTAACGGATATCAAAGTATGCCGAGTTTTATAAACCTAGAGCACTTGACGCACATAACTTGGTGAAGTTTGTCTATAAATAGTTAATACGATTAATAATAACTTTGTATTATCAACTTGTAAACATATGACTTACAATTCCAAATTTTATAGATTTATAATTAATTTTTCCATTTTCGGATTTAACAAACAATACAATTTCCGAATTTTAATAATATGCTTCCATGGACGTATACAATTGATATATCTTAAATCAGAACTGGAGTCGGAATTTCAAATGTAGTACAGGTATTTCTCTGTTTGTATACAGAGATACCAGATACCTCAATATACTTCCATGAAGAGGCGTCGTAAATATTATTTTTAACACTCTCTCTATATTTATATTTCTCTTACTTTCTCTCTTTCTTTCTCTTTCTTTGTCTTTCTTTCTCTTTCTTTGTCTTTCTCTCTTTCTTTCTCTCTCTCTAACTTTTTCTCTCTCCCAATTTTTTCTCTCTCCCTATCTTTTTTATCTTTCTTGTTCTCTCTCTCTTTTTCTGCCCAGTCTTCCCGAAATTGAAGACAATCCTTCGAATTACTGGCGGACAACTTTTATGTTTGGCTTTTCGTATTTGCAAATATTGCATAAACTAACTTTACCATTACGATTAAAAGTTCCGTGAATTGTTATTTGTTCTCTTATGTCACTGAGAGCAATCGTAACTGTGTTTTGTCGAGCGATTCATATAGAAATTAGATCATTCTTGTACGTACATCGAATGAAAGGTTGAGCGCAACACTGGTCTAACCCTCCTTCATTAGAATCTGAGATATTGTACTTCAAAATTCACAAGGTCTAGTTTTTCATATTTTCTCTGTACACTCATTTTGTTGTAATTAGTACTTTCTCTGACCCTTAGTATTCTTTGCCAAACAAGAAAAACTGTCATAAGATGAATTGAAGAGGGTAGAATTATTTAAGTTCTGTTGCTTGACACACCATAAAATGGTTTAAACTACTGTTGCATATAACTCCAACATTGATTGCCTAAACACATTTTGGATTTTCGAACAAAATAAAATTATCTTTGAAATTAAAAAAAAACATTTATTTACTAATTTAATATTTCAAAAAATTTGAAAAATATAGAAATGTGTTGAACATTATTGAAAATAAATATTACAAAAATTATTCTTTGAACATAATCAGTTTGCTACAAGATTCGTACGTCATGATCAAATTAGAATATATGAGATAAAATATAACAACAACAAAAAATAATTTCTACAATATTTTGATTACACATAATCGGATACGTCAAAAAATAATCATCTTCGAGGTCATGACCTTTCTTATCAGTTTAGGAAGAGAGACAGTTGAAGAAATCAAGATATACGGCTGATATATTGTAAATGTTGTTTAATATCTTTCAATTTATTGGCTTTGATTGGCCTTGGAGATTCGTATTTTACAGGAAAATTAATTTGTGGGAAATCAAAAGTGTGTTTTTTCTATGTATTTTGTTCTTAGTGACATTTACTGAACTGTTATTCTAGTTCACTAGTTCTGACAGTGAATGTTTAAAGACGTATTACCATGAATATTCCTTAGTAAATTTCAAACATTCTTTTTCTGAAATTTACAGGAACATTATCTCTTTCAGTGAACTTTCTGTTACACATTTTTTCCACCATTCGTTGTGCTGTACGTAAAGTACCCCCAAATTTTAAAGAATGATTTTCCACTTCTTAAAACTTCGACTCGAGCCAAATATACAGGGGTTTCTTCAATTTGGAAAAAAACTATGCATGGTTTAGGCGGTAGAAGTGTTCACAGACCGACGAACAGACGAACGAACATGCTTAAGCCATAAAAATTTAAAAAATGCAAATTACCTCTAACAAAAATAAGGGCAAAGACAATACTTTCGTATCAACGTTTTGCAAAAACTCAGGTCACTGTGTCTTCTCGGCCATCTTCAAGGGAAGCAAGGTTTGCGTTGCTGTCTAATATAGAATTGTTCTTGAAGTTGAAGAATAAGTAATTTTATTTTCAAAGGCTGATAGAGACGAGTGTTTCCATGGAAATCCAATTACGTCGAACTGATGAAGTCGTTGCGGTTTTGATGAACCACTAGTAGAACCTGCTTGGAGTGCTGTCAGCGTCTGGTCCCGATGTTTGCTCGTGTGTTGTTCTAGCGAGTCCACCAATATTGGTCGATGAAATTTGGTTAGCTACTCTCTCCGGGAGACATCTTGTGTGCTTGGAAATTCCCAACGCTCCTCGAATTCAGTTGCGAACGATTGGAAGGAAAGGGAAATTCAATGACGATAATTCAATCTTACCTCCTGCCGTGGAAAGAGGGTTGATATCTAAGCAGATGAAAATGCAAATTCAACGTCATACGCTTGGAACAAGATTCGGAGACTTCTTTGTGACAATATTGAACATGACTTGTATAAGGCAAAATAAGTATTATTTGATAACATTTTACTGTGACCGGTCTTCAGTGTATGTACCGTTTTTGCATTACTGGAATTTTTCGCAGAATAATCACTGTTTTCGGAAAAAAATGATTTGCTGAGGTCTTCTGTGTAAATTCAAAGCAATATCAGGCTAAAGCTTTTAGTGCCTAAGGTGGTAATGTTAGCATATGAAAGCAATTTGCATTTACTTTAAGCAATTCATCTTTATTTGCCATCCGTAAGACGAGATCATCATCATATCCTCAGATATTTTATATAACGACATATTTTATGAATTCAACGTAAAACATTTTGTTCACCTATGACTTCGCATTATTAACAAAAATAATATTAGATATTTTCCTAACATCGTCCTAAGGCAAACGCACAGAAAAACGTCCCAGCAGTTGACGGACGCAGTTTAACGTTCCCTCCGCTGTCTACACCACAATTTTCCTGCTCGAGAAGCAAGGTCGCTTAAGATCTGGATGCTAATTGTTTCTGACATACTCCTTGTAATTAGACAGACAATTTTTGTAACATAAAAATGTGTAAATATGCCAACAAATTTATAATCGATAAAGAAATGACATGATTTAATTAAATAAATGTAATTTATTATATTCATTATTATACATATCAATGTCAAATTTTATTACCTGATTCACAGTATGAACGTTTATAATGAATCACAATGAGCCATTTGAAAGATTAGAATTAAAATCGAAGAACATCCTTCAACGCCACCGAACGCAATTATACACCGATAAGCCAAAAAGAAAAACCTGGTACAGCCATGCGTATTGAAATAAAGAGATCTGGAACGAATAAGAATATAGTGCTCCGCTCGGAAAGACAACTAGAGTCTGATCGATTACTGATGCTTCAATGGTAGCTTATCACGAGTAAAGTGAGTTTGAACGTGGTGTTATACTCGGCGTAAAAGAGATGGGGCATAGCATCTCTGAGGTCACGATGAAATTTGGGTTTTCCCATACGACCATTTCACGGGTGTACCTTGAATATCGGTAATCCGGTAAAACATGAAACCTCCGGCATCGCTGTGGCCTCAAAACAATCGTGCAACAACGGGACCAACGACTACTGAAGAGAATCATTACAATGAAATGCAATCCTTCCTCAAATTGCTGAAGATTTTAATGCTGGGCCATCAACAAATATCAGCGTGCGAAACATTCAACGAAACAATATCGATATGGGGTTTCGAAACCGAAGGCCTACTCATGTACCTTTGATGACTGCACGACACAAAACATTAAACTATCTCACTCATCGTTGCATGCTAATTTCACTCTTTCCATTGGCGCAGTTTTTTCCCGTAAAATGAATGTCAATTGTCACGTTTTTGCTGCTAAGAACCAGTTGACTGCCAGAAATTCGCATTCGGCTATTTACTTAAACATTTTGAAGCTTTTGACAAAGCGTATCAAATTGTCGTGAATGCAATTCCTGATAAAATTACTATACGTCTATTGATTCCCACTAGTACATACAATCTCTCATGGAATTCACAAACGTTACTTATTTGAAAATGTTCTCATAACCTGGATGATGAAATGTTCTATTTGCTTCATAATGCAATGACGAACATTGAAAGAAGAAGAATGATGACAGGAAATTTGCATTCTATTCCTCATTTGCTATGAACAAATGACTCTTAGATATGAACTATCCCCAACCTACTGATATTTCTACTGTTCTTACTTCCAGAGGAAGCATTTATAGTATTTGCAATGTGTATGCGTGTATGTAATGCACGAAATTTCTGCTCACTTCAACTCAAAAGCTAACTTGAATATGCTTTAAACAGATTAATGCAGATGAACAGATTCAACGAGATTCGTTTAGTATAGTGATCTAGGGACAGTCTCAAGAAATCAATCTTCTTTTTCTGAGTAACGAGGCTCTGATCTCTTTTTGTAATGGAGAACGAGGGGTTTGCGGTAGGTTTTCTCAAGGTTCCCCTGCTCCGCCATATTTTATTCCACCATTCATTCATTCCACCGAACATCATATCAACATCTTCACCACCCATTATTCTTCCACCAACATCATTCATCTCACGTACATTGATTATAATCACAAAATGTAAGAAATGAAATGTAGCATTTGTGACATTTGGAAATGTTTACGGTCAATTTACTTTCTCAGCTGCTCTCTGTGAAATAACGTACCCGTGCGAGAACTTCACCCTCTTCTCTATCATTTCCATATTAAGAGGGAATGCTATTAATGAAAGTATATTTGTTAAAAAATGTATAAAGATAACTTCCCAAAGTACTTTCATAAATAAAAAACAATAAAATTGATATTTCGATAAAAAATGAATAAAGAATTGTCATTGTTTTATTGACAGATTTCTTGGATCAATTCACAGCAATTCCTTAAAAACAACATTGAGGTAATTTGACAATCTTGCTTGGCTCACATGATCAAATTGGCTAGCACTTTGCTATTGTTTCAAACTACATGAAGTAATAATTAAATTTTTTCAGATAATTATCACCGTGACTGGGAATTGAATCCGGGAGTCCTGGTCCCCGATTACTTTACTTTTGTTTCCCTGATTTATGTCCAGAACGGCAATTTTTTGAACAAAGACTGTAGCAGTATAAGAGGGGGTAAAAGTACCCCCAAGTTTAATTCAAATTTTAACTTGGAACGTTAACTTGCAAGTAAATCAGGCTGTCGATCTGAGATATTGGGAAAATGTCTTTCAAAATAACATTAAAACTTGCCTCTACTCAAAATTGAATTAAAATTGGGGGACGTTTTACTCCCGCTTATCCTGATACAGCCTATAATTATTAAACTACTACTTGTTTTGTTTCTCAGTAAGAAGGCCACGTCTTAGAATTACATAGCATTATGATAGTATTTTGTATGCGGTACATATTTCCGACGAAATTGTCTCTCCAATAAGTGACAGGATGATGACAGTTGAATATCTGAAGTAAAGAAGTTTGAGAAATTGCCTCAGAAACATCTTCTTGTGTATAAACCTAGGAAAGCAAATCCGGATTGTGTTTTGTTCTTCCTGTCTGTTCACGTTTCCAAGACTAAATTGGTTTTTGTTGTGTTACACCTGTTTCTAACCTCTTTCATAGCAACGCGAGTTTCAAGCACCTCTTGTTTCCCGGAGCAGGGATCTGGGAAGGTTGGTTGTGTCAGGGATATAGAAATACTTGTTATTAAACACTGAAGTTATATTAATACGACGTTGAGGGGAACCACCATCGATTATGAGGGAAAACCTAGAAACGTGTAACATGTTTAGTTTATTAAATGTTATTTGATGAGGCTTACACTCAAGGTAATTTTACACAATAAAAATGTTCTCGGTCAAACTCGCAGTACTCCAATTAATAATATATAGTATTTTATTGATATCGTACAATAACCTTCTATACCTTTACAACAACGTGCGCAGAGAATTTTTCCCCTTACGTAACAAAGAGTTTTTACTTTTTTTTGACTGAATAAATCTAAATCTAAATCTAAACAAAAAACGAAAGAAATAAAAATTAATTAATTGAGAAATAAATACTAAATAAAGTTGCCCGAAGTAAGGGACCTACAAATAAACTAATTAGAATACAAACAATGTATATAAAATAATTTTAAAAATGCTGCTCTGTACAAAAATCGATTGTATATTATTTATGAAAGGAATGAGATGACACTGATATTAATTTATTGTCTTACGTAATAAATTAAAACTCGAGGCTTCGTTTTCGTGAAAAAAAATCGCTCCCCGAAGAGGGTAATTTTTTGTGTGCCTTGAGACGTCATCCTTGATTCGCCCTCTACCCACGCTGTTCGCGCCTCCACCACGTTCCCACGCTGAGCCTCACTCGTCCACGTTCCTCTTTCTCTCTCTCTCTCTCTCAATCTAAGTCTCAGCGCCTCTCGGCTCTCACCCAGCCATCACAACTCTCCCATCCTATCCACTTGCGCCAACTCCGCGCTACCTTCCTTCCCACCTCTTCAGACACTCCTGCGACAAATTGCGGTTTCACCCCCATCCCTCCCGCCCCATCCCCCCGCACTCATTTTGCCCAACTCCGATTCTCTCCCCCAGCCGCTTACAACTCTGTATGCATCGCCTCGTACATTTCCCCCCTCCGCACTGTGCCCTCACATTTCCTTCCCTTCGCCGCCTTGCACCTCCCTGCCCACCCCACCTTCTTAGTCGCCCTCCTCCCTCCCATTTCCTCAACCTCACATTGGAGGACATTGTTGGGAGCCACTCGTTTCTCCTAACTCTTCTATTCGACTTCCTTACTGCTCCCTCCACACCCCATAGTCCTGAACGTTGCGTGTTTGTTCCCTCTATCCTTCTGCCATCTACCACCTTGCGGTATTCATTCGTCCCTCTCTCGCCCCCTTTCCGTCTCTTCCCGTTTCTCGGTGCCCTGCGAACTTTTCATTCTCTCCGCACAGCAACAAACCCTCCCGTTTCCGTCCGCCCCTCTTCACCCGTTGCCCTCCTACTCTCTTTCCCCTTTGCCGAACTCTTTTCTTCTTTGCGCCTACATGCCCGCCCCAACCCGCAACCGTCCACTCCACCTCCACTCGTTTTCTCGCGCCACTCCCCCCTTCCGTTGCTCCGGTCCACTCCCTTCCGTCACCCTCACCCGTTTCACCCCATTCCGACTCCGCTGCACCTCCAACCCTTTATGTCCCTCTTTGATCTCTCTTCTCTCCGACTGCCTTCATCTCCCGTAACCCCTTTGCACCCCCTCAGCCCAACATCCGATCTGTCGTCCATTCCCCTCTCCCCCTAACCCCCCTAAGCTCGTATCGGCGCGGAGCTGCCTTCCGCACGCTCGCGCACCTGCACTCGGCAATACTTCTCCTCCCCTCCCTCCCCTCCCTCCTCCTCCCCCTCTCCCCACCCATGCTCTTCGCACGGGGCTCGTGTGCAGCGCTGCGGCGTCTTCTTTGAGGAGCGGAGGTACACGGCTCGAGAGGTCTCAGCGCGCGGGAAAAGATGTTCTACTCTCAGTCACGTCGCAAGAACACGGAGACGCCAGGACGCTCTTTTCTCTTTACCCTGGCAATGCAAGCAGGAGGCGCTTAGGAAGAGAGGCCTTCGCATCGGGAAATAAAGGTTTACGTTTTCTCAGCAATACACAGGTTTCTGTAATCGTTGAATACGAATGAAGGCGAGGGTTAAGGATGGGACAGATTGTCCCTTTGCCTGTTTTATTAGTTTATTAAGTAATTTTCATTTCAATGTTCAAGACAATTATTATTAGAATCTCTGTGAACTTCTGGTGACAGTTTCGTCTTTCAACTTTAGTTCTTCCTTGTTGTTTTTCTGGGAATTTTTCCAGTTTTACGCGCCTGGTACCTGCTATGTCTCCCATGGAGACACATCTTAATCTTTACACTAGACACTCATCTACGGGCTCCTCAGTCTGTGTTCAGTACTCACAAGCCCTTCCGTGGCAACACATACTTGAAAGACATAACAAACAACCATGCCCACGACAAGATTCAAAACCGCGACCCTTCCAACCGAGGTGCTGAGGCGGCACACGTTCTAGTCTCTTTGGACATCTGTGATAAATTACTAAATTCATTTTTCTGTTAGTTCCTAAATATATAAATTCTTCTTCAAATTCTTTCTTCAATGTATTTGAATTTTATCACGAATGCCATCTACAGAAATTACTTCGTGTGGGAAAATTTCGTACCATAAATGTCATTGATCACATACCGTGTGTTACATGTCCCATGTAATCATAATCAGCATATGATTACCATATCACCATACGAAAGTAGCAAACAACCGTTAAGGTGGATGGTGTCTCTTGAGGGAGTACCCTACTAACTTTCTAGGCGTGGCTTAATATGCAACGACCAAGCGAGATATGCTCTGGGAGATGATTGATCCTCTAAGAGATGATTGATGTCAAGGGGTCTGTCAATCGCTTCGTTCAATTGCAAGACATTTAACTGGGCCGGAACATGGTAAGTTCCTATTGAGAAGGGCCACGTACTAGTTTAACATGGCGTCCCTTGCGGGTTTCATATTCAGAATTTTAAGTTTCGCTACGCAATTTCATAATAAAAATAAATTTAATACATAATTCATGTTCCTGCCTTCTCAATTCGTGGGCGTAAAATTATCGATAGAAATACTTTAAACTTTTTCATTACAAAATTACACTTAATTAGTCAATCTAATGAATCAAACCAGGATGATTTATGTACAAAAATATATAATTATTCACAACGTTTCACGACTGTAGGTATCCTCCACCTAGAACTCGCTTTTCAAAACATTTCACTCAAAACATTATGAGAGAATAGGCTAAAAATATGGTCAATCAACTTATCATATCGAGAGAAATTGAATGAATAATGATCACCTCCGGAGATAGTTTCAAATCTCCCAAAATCGTTTTTTTTTATTCTTCAAATTAGTATCTCGTTTACCTATTCTATTTACGATTATTCAAGGAATATTATATATCCTAACTATAAGCTATAGTCCTAAACTATACAATGCATAAAGAGTGGCAAATACTCGTAGATTTGAATTGAAAAAAAAAACTGGTTGCACATATTTAAATAAGGTTTTAGAGGTACCTTGTTTCTCGCACAATTTGGATAACACAGAAAATGTACCTAGAGCTGTTTAATACATCTACTTTCGTATTATTATGGTATATTACCCCAAAAGGGCGTAAAGGCAGTTTGCAAAGCGGGCGTCATGTGCTCTTGGCCAGACGGCGCTGCAAATCCTCACCTTTGTGAGAGCGCCGCTTGGCTGATGAGCGGGCGGGGCCGAATTCGCTGCCCCGCACGTTAAGTCGTGCGTTCTGAGTTCTTTACTCGCTGTAAATCCACGGCGTCGGCGGTGTAACTTCTCCTGAAGCGCAATTTGCGAGGGGGATTTTCGAGCGTGAGAACAGAGGGGCTGAAAGCGAGCAAAATAAAATGAAGATGAACAGAGTAGTAAAATGCAAAAGCACGTGGTTGAGGTAGATAAAGTCAAAAACTTCGGAGTTGGAAACACACTATGCAGTACGTACAAGGGGAGGATATTGAATTCTAAGATCTTCATTTGCATATTTTATTTTTGATGGAATGTTTGTGGAACATTTTACGTTTATTTGTGGAGTAAACTTAAGAACTCATATGATTCATTTAATAAAGTACACTATATTGAAAATTGTAATATTTTCACACAAAAAGCAATCTGAATGAACTACTCTACATACAGAACTATTGTTGAGTGAGGAAATAATTCAGAAAAGTGACACTATTCAGTAGAATAACAATTAAAATATTTCAGTACGTCAGAAGATCACGAGACGTAAATGGAAAAATATATTTTATTCAAATCACAATTTTCTTTCAGCAAATGTTGCTATCGCCTTCTTATGATGCCGCATCTACCTTCAGAAACCAAGGTTCTCTTGATCTAAAGCAGGGCTCGAGAGGATTGACCTGGCTGAAACGGAGCAGTCGTGGGAGAGGAACATGGAGGGGGAAATTCCCCGCAAGCTGACGTATCGTTTGGCCCGATTCTCATCATCCAGTTGGGGAAGAACAATGGCACCTCCCTGGATTAACATTGACTACACTAAAGGGATTAATGACCAAAGCAGTTGGCGTGCCCGTAAACATCAGTCATTCAATACGGGGCATCTCCAGGTCATTGGGGACCGTGGGGCCGTGGGGCCATGGGGTCATATGGCTGACCAGAGCCATCGTTTGGGGTGGATTAAAGTATTGATTACATATTTAACGAATTGAAAAATGTACACCAAGCAAAAGAATTTCACGTCGTTTACATGATTTCAGGTTTTAAGAATAGTATCAATGGATCAATTACTACTTCAGATACTCTCCACACATAGGAAAAATTGTATAGATGTGGTCATAAATGATGCAAGAAATAATCAAACCTCTAAATTAAATTAGCTCAGCCAGCAAAATTAGCTAATGAGCAAAGAGTAAAAACCTAAATTAGGAGTATGTACGCCAAAAAAGGGAAGCCTGCCTCTCTGAATGAACGTGCAACAAATCACAGAGACAGAGCCGAGAGGAGAGGCGAAACGGAGCTACGTAAATGGAATGGGCGAGCGACAGCGCAGGCGGCCGAGCGAAAGAAGTGAAAAGGCGAAAAATCGGGGGGCGGGCCGGGCGCGCGGGCTAAGCAAAGCGGGGCGGGGCAGGGCGAAGCGGGGCGGAGCGGAGCG
>BOPP01000026.1:8680868-8705092 GCA_017312745.1 Gryllus bimaculatus | reverse complement strand
GCGGGCGCGTGGGAAATTAAGAGGCGCGCGGGCGGTGCGGAGGGCGCTGTGCCCGGGCTACGTGCGGAGGCGCTTGCAACAGCCGCAGTGCGCGGGCGCGGCGGTGCCGCATCGCTCGATTGCCTTCGCGGGACGCATGCTTAGCGCCAATAGAGTGGCAAAATCGGCTGAAGAAAAAACTACATTTTCGTTTTATTGTATGAAAATAGGGCTATCCAAGTAGACAAACAGACCCGAAAAAATCTTGAATAGAGGTACGCAGACAATCCGCTAATATTAAATAGTTTCGGAGTCATGAAAAAATAGGATATTTGCCTAAATGCAAAGTTCAAAATACGACCACCCCCCCCACCATTACGTGCAAAACTCGATGAAAAACTTAATTTTTTCTATTGTATTGAAAATAGGGTAATTCAAGTTAGAACAAAAGATACGAGAAATTGGTTGGGCTAAACTACAATCCCGCTATTATTAATTAGTTCGGAGTTACATTGGAAATAGATCTTCGCCTATGCAAAAAGTTTCAAAATACCTTCCCATTACGCGCTGCCAAAAAATGCGTAAAAAAACTAAATTTGGTCTTAAATGAGATTCGAAAATAGGGTATTGCCATAAGCCCGTCGAAACAGGATACGAAGAAATTTGATTGGGAGCTAAGACAAAGATCCGCGCTGTAATATTAATGCTAGTTTCCGGCAGTTCACATGGGAATAGATCTTTGCCTAAATGCAAGAGTTCAAAACGACTCCCAGCGTCATTGCGGCTGCCAAAATCGTGAAACAAACTTATTTTGTCTATTGTAATTGAAAACAGGATTCAAGGTAGAAAACAGATACGAGAAATTTACTTGAATGGAGCTAACCACAATATAACCCGCGCGCTATATTATAGTTTCGCGAGTTCACCATGGGAAAGCAGATATTCGCCTAATGCCGCAAAGTGGTCGAGAAATACCCCGCTCCCCCATTGTAACGCGTGCCACAATCCGTGAAGAAACAAATTTCGTTTTATTGTAAATTTGAAAATAGGTATTGCAAGTTAGAACAGATTACGAGAATTTGAATGAGGTACCATCATGCGCTCTGCACCCGGCTAATTCTTAATAGTTTCGGAGTTACATGGGATAAGATTTCGCGCTAAATGCAAAGTTCAAAATCTCTCCTCCCACTCTTCACGTGAAAAAATCGTGAAAAAAACTGAATTTTTTCCTTTTTGGTATTGAAGAATAGGTTGATCTCAACGGTAGAAACAAGATATGTAGGAAATTGATTGGAGCTTAACGTCATCGCTTAATATGTGAATAGTTCTCCGTGAGTTACATTGGAAATAAGATCTTTTGCGCTATCACTGCGCTAAAAGTTCAATAAACACACCCCCCCCGCCACTGCGTACTGTGGCCAAATCGTTCGAAAAAAATCTAAATGTTCGGTCTAAGTTGTAATTGAAAATGTATTCAAGTATAAAAAACGATAGAGAAATCTGGAATGGCGCTAACCACAAATCTCGCCTCGATATTAATAGTTTCTGGAGTTCTATGGGAAATAAGATCTTCCGCACTAGACATGCACTAAGAGTTCAAAATACCCCATAGTACGCTGCCAAACATCGGTAAAAAAACTAATTTTCGTCTATTATAATTGAAAATAGGTATTCAATAGAAACAAGATACGAGAATTTGATTGGAGTTACTACAATCGCCTAATATTAATAGTTTTCCGGAGATTACATGGGAAATTAGATTTTTGCCCAGTGTCGAGAATGGTGTCAAAAACGCCCGTGCCCATTTGACGGTTGCCAAAATCGTGAAAAAACTAATTTCGATCTAATTGTATTGAAAATGGTATTCTAACACGTGAAAAAGATACGGACGAAATTGAATGGGGCGCTAACGCACAATCCGCGTAATATTAATTGATTTTAAGGAGTTACAATGGGAATTAAATTTCCGCCGCTCCTAAATGCAAAGTTCAAATATACCTGGCCCCCCATCTACCGTTGTTATTTTCGTAAAAAATAATTTCCGTCTTATTGTATTCGAAAAATAGGTATTCAAGTAGAACAGGGATAGAGAAATTGATTGGAGCTAACTCTACAATCCCACAATAAACATAGTTTCGGGAGTTTACTGGAAACTAAGATCTTGGCCTAAATGCCAAAAGTTCAAACTAACCCATTACGTTGCCAAACCTCGTAAAAAAAACTAATTTCGTCTTATCGTATTGAAAATAGGTATGCAATTGTGAAAAGAATAGAGAAATTGATTTGGAGTAACTACAATCCGCTATATTATAATAAGTTTCGGCAGTTTACATCGGGAAAAGAAATATTCGCTAAATGCGAAGTTCAAGTAAAGTACGCTCGCCCATCATTCTACGCGTGGCCAAATCGCGTGAAAAAACTGAATTTTCGTTTTACTTACGTGATTCGAAAATCGGTATTCAAAGTAGAACAGATAACGAAAATGAATTGGAGGTAACCACAATATCGCTAAATAATTAAATAGTTTCGGAGTTAAGGAATAGATCTTTCTGCTCAAATGCGAACCTCACCCCCGCCCCCGCCCCGCAGCGCTCGGCTGCTTCCTGCGCCGCGGCCCCGTCGCTGCCCTAAGCAGCCGCCGTCCGCTGGCTCCCCTCGCGAGCGCCGCGACTCCGTCTCGTGCCCCGATCCCTCCTGCCTTGTTCCGTTCACTCGTTCCATCGTCTTCCCTTGTCCTCGTCACATACGGCTTTTTCCACTTCCCCATTCTCATCCCGTTTTCTATCCTCACTTCGATTTCACCCAGTTTTGTTCTATTTCAACTCCGTTCCACCTTGTTTGCTTACAATGCATCATTCAGATAATACCTTTTTCCTTAACCCACAATAAGGGAAATAAATGTAATAAGGGAAATAGGACGAAATCATCCTCTCTATTTCCTGTATGACAATCCCTCTCTTCTTTCCTCCGGTACGTAATTTCCAATCCTACCTTGTTCCGTTAATTGAGTTACGTTCTCTATTGTTCCTTTACTACATTTCACCCCACCGTGTCGACTCATCGCAATTCCGTCCTCATTTCATCATTCACTTTATCTCTCCTGGCAGCCACCTTTCCTTCCTTGAGGTATTCTGTCACCCCCGTATGGTTTCCCTCGTCATATGTTGTCATTTCCATCCAACCTAATTTCGTCGACTCTTGTCAGTATTGATTATTTTCGTTCCCCTCATTGTTCAATCAAAACTATAAGTAGTACTCTTTCCAACACAGTATTAGATATTGTTTAGAATCCCGTTTTTATCACATCAAGTTGCCATTGGTGAGAAATAATTTTTATAAGCAAACGTCAAATAAAGTTTACTTTTCAACATATTATTTTTCCTTATTCTTACACATTCGCCTCTAGATATTCCTTTGGTTCATCTCGTAGAGTAATGGCAATCGATGTTTAAAGTATTTTTAAAATGTGCGCATAATACTTTTATTATATAATCAATTTTTATTCTGAAGAGTGTTATACTGTCGTAAACGAATATTTTTGCAATATTTCTTCTTAAGAAGTATCGTTGAAGGCTCGGAGTTGCAACGACTCCCCTGGGCGTTCTTGAGGGTTACTGGAAAGCCGGACGTTACAGTTTATGTTACTTAAAATAGTTTTGAAATGCTTATCGGTCTTGTACACTCCTTGCATTTTCCAGAACCCCCTACATTAATGGTCGGTGGATCCACTCTGCCATCCCCTCTGTACGTAATGTCACTTCTTGTTAAATTGAGTGGTCGCTCGTACCCACAATTTGTGACTCTTCCCGACATCCTTTCCGTTCAATGGTCCACAACTCTATGTGATGTCACTTTCGTTACATGCAGTTGCCGGTATAATGTCCTCTGTACCTCTCTGAATGTTCCTGCCTGTCTTTTGCAAGTGCAAAAGCTCCTGAACTTTTTTGATTCTCCCCATGCCAGTTTGACTTTGTCGTCCACACAAGGCTGCGAAGGTTTCTTCTTTTTTGTCCAATTTTTTCGTTATCTTCTATCAATAATTTTTCATTATTTTTTTACTTTCTCTGAAACTACTCATGTAGTAACGAGAAAGTATTGTAAATCTGCAGCAAAACGATGATTTTTCTACAGACAACTCTTATCTGATCCCCGACAGCGAAAAGTTGATAATTCTTGTTTTCATACTTGGTAAATAACTTCCTCTAACGCGTTGTAAAGTGAGAATCCACGTTTTGGGTCGTTGATACCGAAAATTTGGTTTACGGCAAAATGTATGATCTGCAGTGATCAATGCTACCGGCTAAACCCTGGAAAGAAATTTGAAAAAGAAATTTCAAAATCGATATTCCGCGATCTGTCTCTTCCTGAGATCCACCTCTTTGATTAGAAGCTAGGTTTTGAATTTTGGGGAATACAATGAAGCCAGAACAGATTCAAATATTTCTCAGTAATGGATCTAAATGTTTGAATTATTTTTTGTCATTTAGAGCATAGTACGCTTGTGAAAAGGATGGACGGCCGATTTTTATTAAACTCTCGGAATTTTTGAAAATTGCGAAAGTTTAAAAGTGTTTGGCTGATGCCTACATCCTCAGTATTGATAATATTTTTTCTTAATGAAATCTTTTCTTCAAAATTAGATTTTTAAAGAAGGTCATGTATAACTTTTTGAAAATATTAACAACATTCATTCAATTTTGCATGTAAGGAAGGCAATTTTAATTGCAAGATGGTCTCGAAAACATCTCAATATTTTGTCTTTATTTTTTTCTCCAACAGAGCAAAGAATGCTTATAAAAAAGGCGCATGTTCATTTTTTATTACTCTCATTGAATTTTTCGAAAATTTTCTAAAGTTATAAGTAATAAGAGAGAATATGCGATTTTGTAGCACCACTAGGTACGTTTTCGTCGCACGTGCTAAAACAATGACAGTGCAACTGCACATCATTTTTCGTATTATGTAACGATTACGTATTATTATTTTATTGTAACTTACATCCTTCTGATATTTCAGAAATTTCTTCAAAACTTTCTTTATCGCACGAAGTGCGAAAGATTGAAAAGCAATACATATCTTAATTTTTTGTGATTTAAATCTTTGTGTTTTATTGTAAATTAAAACATTCAAGTGTGTTAATAATGTGTGGCTTTCCTACCATTTGGGACTCTTCATACGAAACCTTGTAAAAAATCGAGTCGTTTTGTAGAAAGCCTTGTTTACGTAGGTATTTTTTTAAATGTCGCAATTTGACTAAAAATTACTTGAAAGCTGCTAACAATAAATACGCAGGATATCTCACAATCGTCCAGATCAAACAAAGAATATTCGCAATACACGCGCACCATTTGCCCTCCAAATTTAAAACCGATAAAACGAAGATTACACATGAAAAGCACACCGGAAACGCATGGGAAAACATTCCGAACACCAGCGCAGCGGGCGCTGTGCTTGAAACTTAAATTGTGTTCCAGCTCCAGCACCCACATTCGTTCCATTCGCACGTCTGGAGCCAACGCGTTCTCCTGTCGTCACGTGATTCCCCTCTAACTGGGTCTCCGGAGGCTCTCGGCTGCACCTCATTTTCGCTGGCTTCCCGAGCGGGCGCTCTTCGTCTAGGAGACCTCCGCCTGCTCACGGACCTGCCTCCGCGTGCCACGCCCACCTCCGCGCCTCACAGTGGGCCTGAAACAACCCAAGCGCGCGACGCGTTCACTTTTGGTTCGATTTATTTTCCACAAATGCAAATGTACCTACTGAGAGATATGTTTAATGTGGAATGTTTGTGATGGAGGGCGAGGTAAAAGTAGATTTAGCGATGGAGGTCATGAAGCATTGTGCTATCTCCCGGAGTGCATTGAAACTCAATATGCTTCACACAATTGTGTATACGTTGTACATAACTGACTATACCACCCACATGTTAAATAATGAACCGTGGCATACACAAAATATGACATCATAAGTATTGTTGTATTTATTAGAGATGAAGATAATGACATTAGTTTTCCGGATCACTATTTCAGTGTCAGTTACAACTACATTTTTGCAGAAAAGCAGGGCCATTAATGTTCCATTACTTATTGGGATTGCAAATATTATATATAATATCGTTCTTTTATGATTATAAATTTAAACTCATGACGGAGATATTTTAAATATTCTATAAATTCTTTAGTATTAAAAATATAAAGCAGGTCTGGCTGTCTGTACTGGCACAACATCCTCCAACTGGGCCAGGGCCTACCAGCGGCGTCTTGCAGACATTTTTAAGGGGGACGTGTTGTTAACACATTTTCGTAGACATGCGTGCGTTGAATTCTGATTTTCTCAACCTGAGAATTGTTGTCACTCAGCAATAGATACTGGGACGTTGCAAGGAAAGCGCACGTTATAATCTGTCCTGACAGAGAATTGATCCCGGCATCGCGTCCAGGAAACCGAGCGCGCTAACCTGTGAGCTATCCTGAGGGACTCACATAACCTAGCTACTTCGTACATAATATAAAATTAATGGGATGTTTTAAATACATTTTTGATTCACTGAATTATTAAACTTACATTATGCAAATTGTACTAAATTATAATTCAAATAAATGTAACATAATAGATTAATTGTTGAAGTGTTGTTTTTATTCATCAGCAAAACTTATTTAATTAAAACAAATTACAAACAAGATGGCAAACAGCAGTTGCATATGATTTACCTTATTTCAATTTAAAAACCTTATACATTATTCACTTGAGAGTTACAAAATAATTTGGAAGGTTGGATGTGATTTATAGAAATATAGAAAGTATGAGGGAATTTTCATTTGAAAGAACAAAAACTTCTAATTTTGAACACGTTTTTCAAACGAGCACGTTAATAATGTAAAATTACTTATTTAATAGGTAATTATTACAAACAAATTAGCTTATTTGATCCTACTTGATAACTTACTTGATCGGATCGATTAGTATGTACTCAGCTTCTGACGGCAGGTTTTTCCCCCTTCAGGGGATTTTTCGTGAGCCGTACCTTATGGTCTCTTTTCCGCGGCTTTGATGCGATGGAGAGGCCATTTGGGGTGAATACCAGAATTCGAAAGATTAGAACGCGAAAGGATGTAGGTATTGTAATGACTTAAAGGCTTTCGGCCTAGCCACATAAGATCAAGTAAGCTATTTTTTTTTTGTAATAATTACCTTTTAAATAAATAAATAAAAATATAAAATTATTATTTTAATTTGAATTAAAATGTCTAGTTTGCAGTTATTTGGTTTTGATATTTCCAAAACCATCCTTTTGCACATGTCCGTGTGATTGGACGCGCTTCGGTCCGGGGCGAGTCAGTCTCTCCCTCTCCTTCGCGGAGTCGCAATCTAATCCGCCGCCATCTTTGTTTCCATTGCCATTCCTGCGTCCTTCTCCGTCGCGGTCTGATTTACGATCTCGCCCTCACCCCGGGAAAGCTTTGAAACTGGGAGGAAAGAGCTCGCGTGGCACGCTCCGGGAAAATAAAAGGAGAGGAGACCCGATAAGATGTGGAGTTGTGGAAAGTCATAAATGCGGAAAGTGTTGGACTCTCGTGAACTGTTAAAATACTCCCTCGTGTGCTCTTATCTGATATGACCCCCCGATATTAGCTGAATTGCGCTCAACCCGGGTGAATCGAATAGCGAATCGATCGTTGGATGCTGTGAAGAAATCGAACTTGTAATTAAAAAAATTCAAAAACCTATGAGCCGTCTAACACAGTGCTATTGTATGACAGAATGATAGTAGTGTCTAAATATTTCGTTACTCTTTCATTTACAGAAGATATTCAAATTCTTATAGTATGAAAAACTTTAAAAAATGTAAATTTCGAATATCTGTGTTTTCCCGCTATTCGTAACCGAAAGTAACCTTTGAATTCTGAACTTTAACGAATATTTTTATTCTCGCTACTTTGGGCTACCTTTCTTCACTAACAATCACTGTGAATTCCGGAAAGATGGTATGCTTTTGATTAATTAAGCCTTTACGAAGATGAACAATGGCCTGACGGTAGGAGATTTGGAAAACCTTATCTAATGGATATCTAAAACCTTTTTATACTGTAGCCTTAATTTATTATGATTGTTCACTCTTATGTAAAAGAAGTTCGAAAGTCTGGATTCAAAGCTACTCAAGTAATGAGAAAACTATTTAGAATTTTCATTTCTTTTTGTTGTTTGTTTTTTTTTTCTTTTTTTTCAAAATTTAGAATTTCTGTTCCTACTCTCTCTTAATATCTCCGTCATTTGCAAGATTGCCGATCTATTCTAATGTAAGGGAGGAGAGCATATTGTATTTCAAAACGGTGCGCACGGGTCTGAATCCTGCTGATATGCATTATGTCACACCGACCAATTGTCCAGTACAATGGAATCCTTCGACCATCTTCGTCCTTGTCAGATCGTATATGCACTCAGTCAGCGTGTGACGTAAGTAAGCGAATATGGATGTGGTAGCGTTGGGTGACCAGGTGGTGCCAAATTGAAAAATGCTCCAATGTCCAACATGAACAACGGTTGAATAGGATAAAATGATACGAAATGTGATGTAAAGATACATCAAAGAACTGTAATGAAATGTAATGTTTCAAAATACAGAACTACAAATCATCGAAATTATTTATTTAATGTCATAAAACATTATTATAAAATAACTAAAAACTGCTCAATGCAAACGCTTATTGTACTACTGTCTTTAAACGCGACATATCCACGAATGCAAGAGAGACGCAAACAGCTCGAAAGGCGACACCATACAAAGCTGCGAAACCGTGAAATGCGAGAAGAAATACCAGAAAGGAAACCGGGCGTGGGCACAAACTGCGCGTATCCTCAACCGAAAAAGGCCTCACGCGAATAAGCGGCTGCTGCTGCTGCAGGAAAGCGAATATCGCACGGAGCCCGCGGGAGATGATGAGACAATACGGCCGGAACAGGAAATGAAGGCGGCTCGGCTCGGCTCGGTTCGCTTTCGCTCCGAGGCGCGAGGAGCGCCGCGCCCGCCCGCGTGGAAATTGAGCCTCGCGCGCGCTCGCGCATGCGCAATGGGTCGCGTCGCGTCGCGTCGGGCCGCCCGCTGCGCCAAGCAGACAATTGGGAAGCGCCGAGCGCACGCCGCGGGAGGCGCCGCGACGTGGGCGGATATGGAGGTGTGCGTCGTCTGGCGGAAGCGACACAGGAGGGGCTCGTGTTGCGTCGCAGAAGATCGCGAAGAAATTCATTTATTAATGAAGCCCCAAAATGTCATGGTAGCTGAAGTGGCTCGTGTCACGGAGGAGAATGTCGCGGAGGCTGAAGTGGCTCGTGTCACGGAGGAGAATGTTTCGCGGAGGCTGAAGTGGTCGTGTCACGGAGGAGAATGTCGCGGAGGCTGAAGTGGCTCGTGTCACGGAGGAGAATGTCGCGGAGAGGCTGAAGTGGTTCGTGTCACGGAGAGAATGTCGCGGAGGCTGAAGTGGCTCGTTCACGGAGGAATATGTCGCGGAGGCTGAAGTGGCTCGTGTCACGGAGGAGAATGTCGCGGAGGCTGATGTGGCTCGTGTCACGCAGGAGAATGTCGCGGAGGCTGATGTGGCTCGTGTCACGCAGGAGAATGTCGCGGAGGCTGAGGTGGCTCGTGTCACGGAGGAGAATGTCGCTGAAGCTGAAGTGGCTCGTGTCGCGGAGGAGAATGTCGCTGAAGCTGAAGTGGCTCGTGTCGCGGAGGAGAATGTCGCGGTGGCTGATGTGGCTCCCGCCACGGAGGAGAATGTCGCGGAGGCTGAACTAGTCTGAGTAGGAGGTTCTTGGTTGTATGTTTTTAATTTATTTTAGATTTCAGATCTGTGGAATTACCTCTTTACGTCATTAGCATTAATTAAATTAATTACAGTATTGGCAATAATTAAATTCAATAGTGGCTCGAAGTTACAAGTAATTGTAAGTTAGCACGTTATCTTACCCCTATTTATGAACGAGGACATCGTAACTGTGTACCTCTATGATGATTTGTTTTTAGTTTTGATAAATTAAAATTAACACAAAAGTAAACAAGATATAAAGAGATAAGGGGTACAAAAATGTCTCTAACTTATGAGTGACGGAACAGATCTTTTGGAAGACAAAATTGTATTCTTTTAGGATAAACTCTCGTTTTCCCGATTTTAAATTGTCTGGTGCAAGGGGCAGATTCGAGCTTAGAAAAGAATTTGGACGACAATAAATGTAATTGGTTCTATGTCTAGTTCTCTGTCTAGATTTCTAAGTCTCTATGTTGACAGAATTTTCGATAGTAGCTACTTAGCTAGGTATAATTCAGCTGCTTCTGGAAGAGAGTACTAGCTGCCAGTTGCGTAGATCGGTAGTTTTCTGTGGTTTCTCTGTTCAACATCACACGAATGCCTGTGCAGTGCCATAACAAACGGGCCACGGACAGCGCACGATTTTTCTTTTCTCTTCCCTTTTCTATCCTCACCCCTTACTTACACACACTTACACTTACATGCACTACACTGCCGCACGTGTCGGGATATCAGCGGAGAGCTTAGCTCTCCATCCAGGGGGGAAAGAATACCGCTATCTCCCGCGGCAAAAACATTCGCTCACTTTTGAGACTAATGGTTCTAGCAATTGAGACACCCGAAAAAACTAATTAAACAATCAACCCAAAATGTTGGTGAGTATTAAGGCAACGGCTTTTGGCTCAGCGTTCCTTTGATTTGAAGGTCACTAGTTCGATCCCTAGTTCGATCAACTGTCATGTTTGACATGCGCATTATTGACGCTTGCCGGAATCGAATTCGTTGTCTGGTTGCTCTTATCAACAGAGTCCGTAGTTTTCCTGTTGCTTCCAGGTGAAAGCAGGAGAAGAACGCTAGGAATACGCGCCAAGGAGCTTTCTCCCCTCTCCTGTTCTCATTTACCATGTCACCTTTAGAGCTGGGCGAAGGGCTTATCTCCTACCCCACCTCACCTAACACACCCTACCTCACTCTACCTCACCGCACCTCACCCCACCTCATCCCACGTCAGCTCACGTCACCTCACGTCACCTTACCTCACCCCACGTCATCCCTCGTCACCCCACGTCACCCCACGCCACTCCTCCTCACCTCCCTCACCCCTCCTCAATCACCCCACCTCACTTTTCTAAAACTGATGGCCCATCCCATTGTTCTTTAAAATCTCCGACAAGTTTCAAAGAAGGAAAACGATGTATACTCTATGAATCTTCAGTGGTTTGTTGTGGCTCGTGATGTGATGGCCGGAATAAAAAAAAGCACCCAATGAGGACTATTTCTGACTATCATGGTAATCGTGGTATTTGGTAATCTTCCACGTTCGCTTCAACGGACAACATAAGTTCAATCAAGTACAGCTCTCAAAAACTGTTTTACAATAACTTCTTGTAACTATTACTCCATTTTGAATCTCCAACATAAACAGGAAAGGAGTTTCGACAAAGAGATTTCCTTTCATGAGGTTTGTAGATTCGTTGCTTATTTATATTTGTTGCTCCTTGCTTCCTGATCTGCTTTACTTTTGTCTAAGTGATTCGGGAATGTGCCATATTTGGTTTTTTGTTTCCAGATCATATTCTCCTGCCTTGTTTTCTCTTTCTGTTAAGTTAATGGTACCGGCTGGCAGGTACAGTAGGGTGGCATCAATACCAGCTTTAAAACTGGTATAATTGAGTGTGCTTCTCGTGAAAATAGAATTTGATATCGTTAATCTTTTTTCTTTGAAGTCGTAATATGCTTGTGATGAAGTTCAGGAATGTGAGAAGAGATATCCCTTCTATAGCTGATTTCGGAAGTTTCATGCTGTTTTCTGGCAAGTCTTGCTAGATGTTCAAAGTCTGGCACTGCTATTAAATTAATCCAAAAAAGTAATGATATTTTATATTTTGTTATTGCGTTAACTTGGTTTCTGTTTTGATTTATGCTTTGAGAATGCTTTTAATTCTTTGACGAAACTTTTGTTTTATTTGCCATTTGATAATTGTTTCCTTACTTTGCAATTCCTAGACGGTTAGAATGTGGTGTGTCTCTCATATTGATCCCTGACGCATTATCTCAATCGTAATCCTTCATCTCACCTCATCAATCACTTTGATGACCATCCCTTTTATCATCTATTCGGTGAAAGACAATTGAAAACCTTCGCCATGATCATCTATCCCGGTAAAGGAAGGGCGTGGTAGTATGTCATCTCCCTTGCCTATATTTGTGGACCAAGTGTTGCATTTATCAACATTATTTACGTAAATATAATATACAGCTTGTGGTTGACAGCATCAAAATTCCTATCGTCGAATGTATTGCAAATGGAGTTTTGGAAAAACGAAGAATTCGCTGTTTTGAAACAGAACACTGAATAATAAAGGTTCTTTCCTCGTCGCATGACCTTATAAGCTTTCCTCGTCAGCAGTGTCGTAAATTCAGTCGGTACACACAGTTTTAAAATAAGCGGAATAACGCATTCAAATATTTGTATTTTTAGTTAAATCAAAACTGGTTCATTGCTTTTGTATTTCACTCGAGTATCTGGGTATCTAATAAAATCATAGAAACCTCTCACATGGCCGCAAGTTATGTAGCTTTCTTTCAATTCCTGAGCGGATAACACGTGCAAAATACACAATGGACAATGTACGAAAGTCTTCAGAAATCTAATTTTCTGTGCGTGTTGGGCTTTTCCAATCACTAATCAATTACGTCTTTAACTAGACAGAGAGAATTGTAAATAGCTAATTTAATTGTATCCAACAGCCAGTAAGGTATGTTTAAATTTTAGACCAGCTTACACTGAAATTGTTCACTTCGAAAGCGCTTCTTATTTAATCCTGGTATATGTATCTCAAATAACTGTATGTAAGTGATAAGATAAAAGAAATCAATAAAAAGAGGAGTGAAAGAAGAAAACTACCAAGAACTGAAGAAGATAACCAATAGGAAATGGTATAAATGATATAAATAATATATACTATATAAATAATATATATTATATATACTAATATATAATGGCATATATGAAATATATACTATGTGTATACATGTGCCAGTTGGATTTAAAGTTACACATGGAATTGTTTGGAAGGATGCCACTTTATATAAAGTAATTTATTCATAGCACGAGGCGTACTAACTGAACTAGGTGTGTTTTATTTGATGTGTGACGCTGGGTAATTGTGGATTCTTAGCACGGTCGCCCTTCATAAAGCAGTGATTCCGAGCTAGTTATGAAGAGTTGCATTGGCTTAAAGTTTCATAAAGGGAACACACGACGTAATATGAGATATTAGCTTGTATTTATGTGTGCTGGTTTATTCACGAATGCTTTCTATATTATTTCCGAAGTCAAATGTGGAAAATGTTCATCAATATTTCGCAACTCGCATGCATGTAAATCTGACAATATAAATCATGAGTCTTATTATATTTTTATAAACCGAAATAAAGCATGAGGTATTTCGTGTACCAATGACGCAATTTTGTAATAAATGTTTTTCTTGTATAGATATCGTGAAGAGACGTTCTTGAAAAAGTATTGCAAGTTGACTTTGCATTACCAACTTTGTGGTTAAAGTAATGAACTTTCAATGGCTTAGCACTATAAAATATAATACTAATATAAAATTATCGAATAATACACGAGAATTCAAGGGATAGTTATTACCAATTTAAGATGATACTGGAGTGTACAGAAATTCCTAACTGCTAGATATACAAACTTCTCCGAATCTCAGATGTGTCCTAATATCTATGAGACAAATGTAAATTTGTTGTAAGCCATCTTCCTGGCCGGATGTTTGTGTGTGTCACGCTCGTTTCCTCTGTTTTTTACTATTATTTCGATTATTTATGTTGTATTTATGCATTTTAATGTTCATAAAATCTTTGTGTTATTAGCGTTCATATGGTGTACAATGATTAGTTTAGTTTTCTATGTTTTATTAAGATATTTTAAGGATTTTTACATCGGCAAGAAATTTACTCATAATATTTGTTTTTCTAGATTTTCTTTCACGACTCGAACACATTTTTGAAAAGTATTGATTTAGTTGAAAGTATTGTTTTGAATTCAGAGAAAGTGAAATACAATATAAAACAATATACGTCATCCGCAGTCCCTATAAGTAGTGTCCCAATGACCTCACCACATACAGCAAACCTTGGCGCCAAATACCCTCAGCCGCACAATGAGAGAATCTTCTGACCTCTCGTCTCGTTGCTAAGGCAACCGTTTCATGTAACAAAAAGTGTTATCAGTAAGCGGATCAGCAGATTCAATCAGAACTATAAATGCCCCACGTAGGCGTATGTTTACGGATGTGATTTACATGTCATTAAGGAGTGAACCGAATGGAAACATACGACTGATATTTCCATTTTACTACTACAAACCTCTATTTTGTTGTAACTTCGCACATTAAACGTTGAGATTTGTTGGGATCTTCCAATTGAGAACTTTCAAATTCTTTGACCTACATTGAAGTGGAGTGACATAATCAAGGTTTTTCCAGTAGTTATGACACATGAATGCCACTTACATTAAATCTCACAAATTACTAGTTTATTTTACAATGAATTACAGCGAAGGGATTTGAATACATTACCATTTTTAATAAAGTATTTTAATCACACTAATATCTGTATAAAGAGGGATAAAAATATTACAATCTCTTCCAATAGTTTGTTAAAAATATTTTCGAACATATTTTAAACAAATCTTGGGCCGTGAATAGTAGAAACACAAGCTTCACTTTTTGTTACCTAAAGTTGTTAGTTCGAATTTTATAAAAAAAATCATGCATATCTTCACTGGATAATAGGAATGAAACATGAAATCTCTCCTTCAGCTAACATTGTCAAGTATGTATCATTACCATAAATGACATCATCTAGTCGTGTAAGACCACGGGGTTCCCAATAGCTAAAAACTTGAATAAGGAAGGCTGGGAAGCACTTCAAAATATTACAGAATTTGCATCAAAGGAGAAAGAGTTCTCGAAATTCAGGGAAGGAGCGGAGACCACTTAGGTAAACGAATTCAAGGCGAAGCCGCAAAGGGCAGAAGACAACGTGTACGCAGGTAAAGCTGCATATCCTGCTCGACACTCGAGAAGGCACACCTACGTTACTTCATTGTTTTAGAGGAATCCCATTAGAATACCGTGTACTCAACGCACCCTTAAATCCTTATTACCTTAATGTAATAAGACATTTGCTAATGAGAAACATTCATACTATATCATGCCTGCATCTAAACACGAGACATACTCACAGTGCTTTTCTGATCTATTTAAATATATTAGTATTCTTGGCAAATTTTAGTCTCGAAATACACTGATTTTTATATTCATTGTGTGTTTTTTGTGACTACAGTAAAATTAATAAAATAATTTCCTAAAACTTCACGACTGTAATTTTAATTTTGAGCAATTAATTTTTTTGCATATTATTAAGTATGGTTAGGGTAATTGTTGCCAAAGAAGATAGTTAAAATTTGCGTCTTCATGAGCAATAAAATATAAAAACCGAGCGAGTGGATACAAAATGATGGCATAATTTATTAATATTGAAATATCCAGCGGTAGAATTCGGTAGTTTTTTTCTAAATTGATTTCAAAATGTAGCATTCTTGATTTTGTGAGACGGCTCGCGACAAAATAGAATCAATTAGGTTAAGTAAACCTGTGAGAGTTACACTAACAGAGAACATGTTAGGTAAACGTAAAGACCGAAAGGCAGAAGGGTGAGATCGCTAGAACGAAAGAGAACACTGACAAGTGTTCCTTTTTTTTTCTTTTACGGTTTTTTATTTAAATTTATCCTTAACATTTAAACTAACATTTTCAGAAAACTCAGTTTTTCAGTTTCTTAACATTTGTATCAATTTTGAATGCTTTCTTAAATGTAATAGGAATATTCTCTCATACAAAAATTGTCATATTTTATCTTTATTCAAATTTATCTTAATCCTTATCACACACATTCCAGGGAACACAGACCACGTTTCTTACGTATCTGATGAAAAAATAATAAGAGGTGGTTCCATGACATTTTTTTTGCTTTCGTTGTCAAATTAATGCAAATAGATGCGTTTGTCATTTTTTACACTCTCGCCTAAAACGTTCACAATGTAATCAAAAGTATCCCGACACGTGACTGAAAACAATTTACCAGTTCGTAGCACCCTCCATCAGTAATGTTGGAATTTAATAGGGTGTTGGCTCATCCATCCTTAGCCTTGATGGCAGCTTCCACTCTCGCAGGTGTACTTTCAGTACATTAAGTGGGTACATTTTTTTTGAAAATTTCGTACTTTTTCGGTTTCCTAATAGTAGAACGGAAATATTATTTTACGAGTATTAAAGAATAATAAAACCTCATCCTAAATGGCAAGTTTCCTAGAAACATTTGGAACAGATTTTAAAAAACTGGCAATTAAACGCTACTGTAAATTCGAAATTTGAAGCTCTTTTTCACAGAAAAGTTTTCAGTTTTCGAAAAACTTCATTTGAAGGCATTTGAAGCACGTTAACTCACAAATAAGCTGAAAATGTGCATAATATCGGCGTGAGAGATCTTTCAAAGAAATTACATTTCTGTAACTTTTGAAAAAAAATAAAACCCAAAAATGAACTTAACGTCATATTAAAGAGTGCAATCAGCACTATTCGTTCGAAAAGTTTGAAAAAAAATTGAAGCCGTTTTTGAGAAAATGGAGTTTTAGCATTTTTGAAAATGCGGAATGTTGAGCTAGTTATCACAGAAAATTTTTGAGTTTTTGAGATACTTTATGTGACATTATTTAAAGCTCATGTACTCACAAATATAATAATGTGAACAAATGGGAACTAATATAAATAGTAAAACGTGAGAGACAAGTCAAAAATTGCATTTTTATAATTTTTCAAAAAACAAAAGAATAGAGAAATATGGCGTCTGTGCTTTCTAATAGAGTGCATTTAGCATTATTCTCATCGAAAGTTTAAAGAAAACATTTGGAGCCGTTTTTGAGTCAATATTGTTTTTGTATTAAGGAGAACAAATTTTATTTCAAGCAAAAATCTATATTTTCAATTTAGTACTTGTAAGAACACCTGAAAAATTTTGAAATTTTCGAAAATTCTGAGTTAAACCTGGAAATCGGACCTATCCCACCTCTACACGTGTATTTTACTCTATTCTTACAAGATATTTCAAGAAAAAAATTTGGAGCCATTTTGAGAAAATTTCGGAACTGTCCGGGGGCCTGCTTGTAAAGTACCCCGAAATTTTAAACATTTTTTCAAAATCTCAAGTATTTGACTCGAGCCAAAAGCCCCAAAACGTGTATTTCCGTTGTAATCTCGAAATCGATTTTTCGCAGCATTACATAACTTTCCTTATACTACGTACAATTCCCCGTATATACGTGCGTACACAGGAAAGAAAAAATATGCCAAACCATCGAAATCCGCTCTCTAGAAGCAAGTATCTAATCGAAATCGCATCCTATCGAAACAAGCGTCGTATCGTCGCAGCGAAGTGCCCTTACAAATGACATGTTCCCCGCAGCGAGCATTAGCGGCGGGGGCCGTCGCGCGCCGGTGGCAGGGGCTGGGGCGGAGTGGGGCGGGGGGAGCGCGCCAGGTGCGTCCCAGCGGCGGGCGGTGGGAGCGGGAAGCGCGCGGGTGGGAGCGCAACCACCGCCAGCCATCAGCTCTGTGGGACGATGACACGCTGGCGAAGAGGATGGGGCGTAGGCAGCCTGCAGGCGGGGCAGAATCGAGCAGGCCTGGGGGCGGAGTGTAGGATGGAGGAGGGGCTTGGGGCCGACGGAAGCCGCAGCGGATCAGGCCGGAGGCGGGGCAGTCAGGCCGCAGCAGGGGCAGAGTAACACCGCAGGACGGGGCGGACTCAAAGCGGGCCTGCGGGTGGAATCGAAGGGTGGAATACGGGAGTTGGGGCCGACGGAACCGTTAGACGCGAATCGAAGCAGAGACAAGTGGGTCTGGGGTTGGAGTGAACAGAAGAAGCGGGCTTGGTGCCGAAGGAATCAGGGAGCTGTCCAGGGAGTCAAGCAACCCTGGAGGTGAGTGGAAAAAAACGAGAGTACTCCCGTTTCTGCCGAAGGAACTGGGGTGTAGTCAGGCTGTAAACAGATTAGGGTCAAGCGATCCGGGAGGGAGGGATGGAGTTTGCGGAAGACGAGCTGAGTAGAAGAAGCTTGTTCGGGGTCACGCGGGACCTAGATGCGTAGGTACTAAAGAACAAATCGGGAACAATCGAATTGGATGGAGCACGGTGTGAGAGTGGCGCAGATTGGCAGGGGAGGTAGGTGGGGCTGCAAATACGGTTGTGACGGTAGGTTTGACATGGGGTGGTAGGGAAGCCGGGTGCATGGGGTGGTAGGGAAAGAACAAAGTGGGGAGAGGTAGGCTGAGAGTCGATAGCCTGTGGGTGGAAGGGCGGAGCAGCAAGGGTCGATGGAGGTTGGGGTGGAGGTAGGCGTGCCGTGGGGTGGTAGAGGTGGCAGCGGTGGCGGAGGGAGAGTGTCGGCAGCCACAGTGGGCCTCGATGGCGAGGAGGCGCTCAAGAGGCGCTGTGGATTGGGTCTGGCTGAGGACATAGGGGTGGTGAGTTAAGCCGGAAGCAGGAAACAAATGGAGAATGAGTGGAGAAGAATCAAGTAGGATGGACAGTGTAGGTATTAAGTGGAGCAGGAGGCGATTTTTATTGCAGTGGTTGATAGATCTCCAGTTGGAACGGAGCCTAAAGTGCGATGACCAATCGGAGGTGGTGTGTGTATGGGCGTGTGTGGATGGAGGCAAGCCGGAGGCGGACCAGATGAGATAGTACCAGGGGAGGGAGAGATTATTGTGGTGATGACGGAGAGGAAAGACGGCTAGAAGTCGACAGCCTAGACAGCGCGGAGTGGGGCAAGAACTGAACAGGTGGCGCTGCGTGACGGGTCCGCTGGCGATGGTAGGGCAGGCCGGAGGACGGCTGGTGCAACGCCGCATGGTGCAGAGAGGTCCGGGCGAGGAGAGAGAAATGAAGACAAGGTGGAGTGGAGTTAAGCGAGCCAGGTGGCGAATGCTCTGGAGCGAGGCGGGGGCGGGGAGGAGGTTTGGGCGACGGCAACCCGGAGTGGAATAGAGTGGACTTGGGGGTGGCCGAGGCTATGGTCCCTCAGGCTGCGAACGGCGTGGGCGGGATGGATGGAATTTGAGGGGCGGAGAGAAGTCCGCCTGGGCGCGGAGGAGGGAGGGGAGAGCGGGGTTTGGGGGCCGTGCCGTGGGCGGTGCCGAAGTGGCTGCTATCAGCGAGGGAATTAAACCGGTCGTTTGCGGCGGAGGCCTTCCCCGCTGCATCCGGCCTCGTCGGTCGCGCACCAGCGCAGCTCAGCGCCCAACGCCGCCCCCTCCCCGCCCCCACCGCCTCCGCTGCAGGTCGATAGCGTGACGCGCGTAAAGCGATACGGCACTCGGGGCGAATTATGAGATTGGCTTTTTCGCAGCGCTTCTTTTTTGCGAGTGCGGAGTGGCGTGTTGTACCTTTCCGGAAATGATATTCCCGGAATGATCTTATTACGTCTGCAAATTGTACTGCTGCCTTGTCGTTTCATTTTGCATGATCCGTGTTTCCTGGTTATAGCATTGAATTTAATATTTGAAGGCGGTACTTCTTTTGCCTGAAATACTGCCACTCTGCAACATCAAAGGGAAATCAGTAAAGAGAACATACGCAAAGTTATTCTTTTATTTAAAAATTCGTCCGGATTTTCCGTGCACGCAATAAGATGGCTTCCGGAATTCTTTTCTTCATTATTAACATTGGCAACGACACTCTTAATTCAGGTTTTCAAATTTAATCATCTCTTTGTTTGAATATTAAAAAAATGTTTCAAATTACTGGTCGGTTTTCTAAACAACACTTCTGAATTCACGGACAAATGATTTAGATAAAAATGTTTCGTTCACGTGCAAGAGCTTCAATCCAAGGACATATCTCAGGCTGACGTTTATTTTCCATCTTTCACATCCGTACCAGACCGTTGGAATGTCCTTTGAACTTTGTACAAATGCTTAATCGCCTTTTTAAGGAGTATATGTATTCTTTGCGGCTCTTGAGCCCAATAAATCTTAAAATAAGGCGTTAAAAGGAAGAAAATTTTATGGAAAAGTGACTAATTGAACTTTCACTTACTTACAAGTACTAAGGATTAGTACTTACAAGTTAAGCGGGCCAGGTGACGAATGCTCTGGAGCGAGGCGGGGGCAGGGAGGAGGTTTGGGCGACGGCAAACGGTTTCCATACAAAACCGTGTGGAAACTAGCCAGGCGCGACTGTAGTCCCGGAACACATGGTCAATTTATATTCAGAGGAAAACAGTAATATTGCTGTTACATCGAGTTCCGGCAAATGTGCGATCAATCAATCAATCAATCAATCGAATGTTCGAAAAAATAGCGTAATCTTGCAAGGACTCTCGCAAGTGTAAAACCGACCCCCTCGTCCTTCATCCGAGGGAAGAAGTTACGACACGATGGCAGCATTTTCGACACCAGTTAGATAGCTGGGTCGAATTCCGCCAATATGTGGATGAAACTTCTGGCTGCTGGTTGCTCTGGTCGGTAGGTTTCTGTGGTCTCTCCGATCAGTCTACAGCGAATGTCGGAGCAAGTTCCCTATCAAATGGGCCACATACTACGCGCGAGCTTTGCTTTCATTTCCGTATACTATCCTCACCCCTTACGCACACATACACATGCTCTGGTGATTTGCACAAAAGGAGTGAGTATATTTACTGTAAATTTAGTAATTCTGCAACTTTTCCAGAAATTGAGTTTTGGGGGAGAGAGCCGTCTTAGAACCTTAAGGAGCATTTGCCATTGATGTGAAGTATTCGTGATTATTTGCCCTGAACGTTTCCACTATTCTGCTCACAGATGCACTTGATTGATGGACTGTGTGATTAATGACGCCAAAAATAAAATGAGACGCCGTCGATAATGATTCGCATGCGTCTTCGCTGAACTTGGTTGCGCATTCTTACAAGTGGCTCGACTGAGCGAGGGGGGGGGGAGATAGCTAGAGACAAGATTCTCTTAGTGAAAGGCGAGTCTATCTTATAGGTGGGCTATTTGATCAAGTGTTTTGTAAATGAGTATTAATATAGTTTATTAGTGCTGGCCTTCAAAAGTATATAGAGGTTTAATATTTCAGCATACCAGAGTCAGCTTTGCAACTGTTTTTGGACGTTTCGTTATTGGCGTCATGAAATTGACTAAATCAAAATAAATGCTGAGAGAAAGAAATGGTATCGTCTTTACCGACATTTTAACAATATTGGTAAAAATGATTACCCTGCATTTCTATTCTTAGTTAAGAGCCAACTATACCTCTCTATAAAGCTGATTTACTAAAGGCTAATTTCCCAACGGCTAAGAAATCTAGAAATCAGAAAGATCTTAAAGATAATAAGAAACATAAAGAAAACACAAACATCCTACAGAAGACGTTTCATGTGATTGTGCAGGGGATCCACGTTGTAAAATGCAATTGAATGTGATACTAAAAGATACTTCTTCCGCAGTATTCGAGAATATTCTCACACCTTGTGGCACCTCTGGTTATTTTCGCCGCTGGCAAAGTCACAGTCAGCCGCGACCGCCTGCCGGCAGCGATGAAGTCTTCGCCGTTAAACGTGTCATTCTCGAGTATTCGGTCACAGGCGAGAAGCGAAAAATAGACGTGTCCGGCATCTCGGGCTACTGATAAGACACAGTCTCCTCATTCCCGGCACGTGCCCGCCCCTCCCTCTGCCGTCGCCACCGCGTTGGACACGGATGCCAACATAAACCGTGGAGTTGTTGTTCATTTTATTGTTGAGCTTTTATGATTCAAGTAAGCGTTGCAGATACAGCGTCGTAAAACTCCGATAAAGTTTTACGAACACCCGCTATTTCTCCAAGAGAGAGATACTTACGAACGAATACTTCTGACGTGAGTCTAAGGGGATATCTCGCCAAAGGCGCCTTAGAAAATATGATAGAGCTGAACTACAGCCAATTGTGTTTTGAGCATTAACGTATGGAGTTATTCGAATTACAATTTTACTTCAGGAAGCCTGCCTAAAGGTAGGCGGAATTTTCTAAACGACACAAGTATGACTTAAAATAAAATAAGTAGGGAAATATGACATACTTGGTACATTTTACTGTATTTTTATAGACATTCCAGATGTAACTTTTCGGAAACGTTATGGAAAGTTGAAGTACTACCAATGGTAGTAAAGTAAATAGAAGCAGATCGAAATAATAAAATAAAAAGTAAGGAAGGAAATGAGATCTCCAGGAAAATTCCGGGATATTGGAAATAGTATTATTTTGAAACGGTAGGAACCCAGAGTGGGTTCGAAGTAATATTTTCTTATAGATTTATGTTTATTTCTATTTTTTAATAAGTTACAGTTTGTGCTTTTCAATTTACGTGAAAAATGTTTAAACAATAATTTATATACATATTCATGTATTGAATGAGTAAACTTTAGGTTTTTTCTTTCGAGTTTTTCAGTTGTCTTAAGACGATTTAGTTTAATACACAATAACGTCTGGGCGAATGACGAGACCAAGGAGATTAAAAAATCATTCCCATAACTATTAAGCAATATTGTTATCTGGTTGGTTCACTGGTAGAAATGTTTCAATTGAGATGGTTTGTATTTAGAGAAAAATCAATTTAATTAATGGTAGTAAGAAAAGATAATTTAAAATGCCATAATTAAAAGTTTGTGTTCTCATTTCCAAGAAGTCAAAATATCACAAAAAGGCTAAAGACAAATCTACTGATTTTCGGATCTCCAAAGAGATTATTAATTAAACCAAAAAATATAACAAGAAAACAAACAAATATATAGCTGATCATGATTGATCCTGATCATGATCACTAGAATATAAATAGTCATATTAGTCTTGGAGTTGTAATCTGCCTGATATATTGTAATCTGGCTTCACACCGAGCTACGAGTTAGTTTTTCTTTGAACAATATACAATGTTTTCCAACTCGGGTTTAAAAACACGCCTATGCCGTCCTCACATTGTATTGAACAATGTTGACAGCGGTAAAACTTTTTGTACTGCACTACAGTTTGTCGTTGATTCCTGTTGTTCCATAAAATGAAGCTGGTTGTTATGATGAGTGAAGTTTGTAAGCAGTGCTAAATATCACCAAACATAAAATGTACATTATTTCAATGTAACACATCTAAATAGGCTAATATGTGTACCGATGAAATTAGGGTAACGTATAACGACAGGTACTAAACCTGAAAAAAGTTCTATATATACCTCCTCCAGACTTCTGAACTTCAGGAGCAACACCTCATGTTCCTGGAAGTGCAAATGACACCCGAATCACAGTGGCTCTCATGTTTCGAAAGTGTCTTTTTTCAGGACATATTGCCATGAAATTTAAACTACGGTCTAGAGTTTACATGGCTTTGAGGGCGAAATGATAGAGAGATTAAATTGGTATTATTAAGAGGACCATGTTATGTGCATCAAAGCGTTATATGTAGAGAGCATGTTGACGTGTTTTTTTACTCTCGAAACTATACACGCTGCGCATGCTCATCTCGTATCATCGTAATTGTGAAAACGCTTGAGGCTCTTGCCTTGTAAATTCAACGGCTCTGGTTTAGACACGATCTGGTTTACTGCATTTTCAAGGGCAAAAAGTGGACGACGACATTCATATGCAAGGCGTGCGACAGCATTGAAGAGTGTCATTTTGAAATGACAATTTAATTCCCAATTAAATAGATAGTTATTTGAATTTCTAGTTTGTTATATGACACCATGTCAGTAAACTCTAAAATGCGCAATGTGTACGTACAGTCAAGAAATACGAAAACTAAATTGATTTTTTTTGTGAAGTAAAGAAACTGATATTTGCAATATATTGTCAGTCTTTTCTTGCACCGAACACGAAAAATAAACAAATTTCAGAATAAACAAGCTGTACACTTGCGATTACAAGGCACAAAAGGAGTAACTGTCAAAAATCATTTGAACTCTACAGAAAATCGAAAACCTCAAATATATTGTTTCATGACGTTCAGTACTTACTCTCTGAGACCAATAAAATGAGTGTGATTCACTGTGATCACAGATTTAAACATTGTTTTGAAAATGTAATAGTAAAGTTTCATATTTACCGAGATCTGTTCATGTACGTTTTCTTGGACTACT
>BOPP01000026.1:8637729-8680819 GCA_017312745.1 Gryllus bimaculatus | reverse complement strand
ATATATATATATATATATATATATATGTGTGTGTGTGTGTGTGTGTGTGTGTGTGTGTGTATGTATAATCTAATCTCACCACATTATATTATAACCATTTTTTTGTAAAAGGGCATGTGTGTAATGATTGCTGAACATTGCGTTTAAATACTCACTTACATTCAAAACCAAGTTAGTCTTTCAAGTTAAACAAATAGATATATTTGTTTCCCTATCTTATAATCTCACCTTCACATGTGCTCACACATTTACTCGGGGCAAGATGTCGCCTGGTTTCGATTGATTGCGAGTTACGTAACAATACGACTTGATGAACAAACGACAGCTGATAAACTTTAAACGTGTTAATTTTAATAGGTTATAAAAATTTTAAGTTTTATTCAATTTTAATAAATAGTATTAACATCTAGTGTTTGTAATATAAATACTGTTAATCGTCAAGTAATAATATACCTAAGACCTACTACATTTCATTTAAAGATAAAATCACATGATTTCGTTGCCAACTGTTGGTGATCTAGTACGCCTATCCACGGGAGGGAGCTCTTGCTACTGGTTTCTTTTATTTTTAAGATTATTACTTAATTTTATGTGTAAGGCTTTTTCAAATTACTCAGACTGAATTTAGTCCTTATTTTCAAGACAGAAAATTATTATAAAATAACTGCTTATTACGTTACATGTGATACATAATAGTAACAGCAACGTTTCGGAAAGAATTATTTCCATATTCTGGTTTAATGTAAAATACAAATAATTAATATAATATTTTAAACAACGGACGGGATATCAGATTTCAGCAGAAGAATTATAAAAACTAATGTTTACAAGTTCTATTATTGTTGTGCAATCCAATTTTGTCGAGTTCTCTCCCTAATATAGGGAAGGGGATCGGGAATCTCAAAGACGAGATAAAGGGTTATTTTATAAATAAATATGAATTATGTTGTTAAGGATACCTCGGCGACGAGTGGGAGAGGCGAGGGATGGAATACTTGCTGAGGATGGGAGTGGTGATGGGTGGGAAGGGAAGATAACGCGGTAGGACAAGAGACAGAAAAGCTATCGGGTATTTTTTGAGATATCTTAACTCGTTGCGTGGTGGTTATGTGTGTCCCGTGTATCTCTTCATATTCTGGTTTAGGTTATGAGAAGAGGTAGACGCAGAATGTCACGAAGGTGATTGTTTCTGGTGCGTTGGGGTTTCTTGGGATATGGCGGTGAGATAGGATTAGTTAGCTGGCGGTAGGATAGACTATTGGAGAGTTATGGAGGTGTCCTAAGATGTGGAGATATCATTTTGGGACCTTAGGATGTTAAATGTGGTATATATAGTGGATCGGAAGACTAGACGAAGAACGAGTTTTTTTTCTTTCGTGTGGATTTCTTATGGTTTCTATGAAAAGTAGCGAATCAGGTAGGTTATACAAAGGAGAGTGTAGGATGTATCAAGGTATTTACTAGGCTGTCCGGGTGACGCCGCGGCCATGGCGAAGGTGCCGTCGTTTCGGTCGTCATTCTGCCACCTTCCTCTGTGGGTAATGCCCTGCAGTACGTCGGCACATTCGCCATGGACGCGGCGTCACCCGGGCAGCCTAGTAAATACTGACTCCGGCCGCGGAAGCCTACGCTCTCACATGTATCAAGGTATAATATATTTGACTGATAGGGAATAGGCTTGTCAGAATGCGGTCCAAGCACTTGTAGTTCTCTTACAATATACTTTTGTTGAATAAAAAGCTCAATATTATTTCTAAGCGGAAATCCTTAGTGCCCTAAGTTCAAAGACTATGGAAACTTATGTGAAGCCTGCATCATTACATATCAGAAAAATGGAAATGTAACAGAATTGGAAGTTCGATATGCTAACATCTGGATTTTAAGATTGCCGAATGTGTTAGGAGCGATAATGTACTAATGACGAAAATACCGTAAAGAATCGAGTTTTGAAATCTCAAAACTTGTTCAGAGTTTGAGTGGTTTGCAGAAACATTGGTTAAAGTATCCCATCTCTACTGTTAATCTGGTCTACTAAAGTAACCGCCACTGAAACAAGGCACCTCCCCCGCGTGCACCCACAGCGCGGGCGGACCGCGCGGGGTGGGCAGGGGGGAGTGGGGGAGGGGCTTCGGCCCATTATGGAGATCAACAGGTCTCCGCTTGCGAATCGACGGGGCCGTGATTAGGTGGGAGTGTCGGTGAGGTTCAGGGAGGGAACTGTGGAGCAGTGGTGGGGTCCCGGTTCACCGCTCGCCGCCACACGACTTCTGAAATTCTACTTTAAACAACTGCGAATGAAGACTAGTGCTTGCCTTGAATATTGCACAAAATTACGCTCCTCCTTTTATTAATTAGTGCTGATAAGATATTTTATTAACATGGAAATAAATCTCATGCCAGCATTCATGATTAAAAAGCTGATTGGAAAATTAAAAAAACAAGAGAATGTGTTTTTTTAACCAAAATTTTAAATTCAAATAGTATTTTTTGTGAAAATAATGTTTTGTTTAATATATTTTTTTCCACTTTTTCAATAATATATTTGCTGTTGCAATAATGTACAATAATGCATTTGTTCAATTTTTTTGTTTTAATACTTTTTACATATATCAATTTTCTTGATATCCATGTAGTATTAGTACAATCGTTTTACGTTCCGCAAAAATAATTCAAAGATGTAACAATTTGTTTTCAGTACTGAAAATAGTTCTTTATTTCGCAAAACCAGGTGTAAATCTTACATACAATAAAATAGGAGCGGGATATACTAAAGTATGTTTTAGTTCATTGCGTAAAAAGATAAAGAAATGATATGTTTGTTGAATATAACATAACATGATTCTAATTTGAAGACGAAAGTAAATAAACTTGCTGGAAAAATAAACATTCAATTTGAAACTTGTAGAAAAAATAAATAGTACAATATTTAAGGAGAGATAAAATCAGTAAATTAAAAAGTACGTCATCATTACTAAAACGCAGCATTCATGATATGCAGAATAAAAAATATATATTTTATCGACGCTCTCCATACAATTAGGCCTACTCAGTCATTACCGACTTTAAATGCCTTATTCCGTCCTAATTTATTTTTTTTTAATTTTGACAGCAATAAACCAAAATCAAAAAATCACGATTCACATTTAACAAACAAGCATGTCCTGTGAACAACTTAAAAAAATTGTGTAAATATGTATGTAAAAATGTGTGGGTATATCCATGAGCCACCCGAGGGACAATAAATAGTTTTGAATGGTTAGTTTTATAGAATTATAGATTTGCATTTATTTATACTACCCTGATACCTTTCTATCAGTCGTAAAAGGAAACGTGACAAGATATTCTTCTCTAACAGAGTCTGTGCGTCATATTATTAGGTGTTTGTCTGCTCACCGAAGGGAATACGACGATTAATTGATTGAATAGTGATTCCGGGTGTTGTCTTTGCCAACAACATTATTTATTGAAATAGCAGCGTTCGATAGCATAGCCATAATTTCCTTCAAACAGGAAGCTGACGATGCACCGATGATGACGAAGCTAAGCCATCGGAAACCGGTAATTCAATAAAGAAAATTTTTGGCAGTGACAACATCTCCATTTATTTTATTTTGAATCCTAATGACAAATCATCAATAAGACAATAAAATGCATAGGGCCACGTAAATGTTTAATTTTTAATAGTAGACAACTTATTAGGTAGATAAAGGAAGTACTACTGAAAAACTACTATTTATAAAGGCTTTAAATGGAGTCTACCCTTCAGTTGATATTGTAAATTAAGTGCAACTTCTCTAAACGACTAATGACATCGACTAACAATCATCCCTCTTTACGACTGACATTTTTGGAAAGGAATATAATGTCCCTGAGATCAGTTCTCTGTTAAGCGACCATTCCCTAAACGGTTATGCCGAACGACCGTACTTTTGTTCCTCCTAAATACCTGTTTAATGGCCAGAACTCGGACGGTTCAACATCTAAGTAAGAATTATTGGAAAAACGTTTCCGAATGCTGGAACTTTCTATCGTGGTTCAGAAGCCCGCCTTCTTACCTCAGTATCGGTCCCATCGTATTATGATCGTGTAATACATAATCATAACCATCTAATTGCTTCACACAGGAGCAATTTCAACGTAAAACTCACTGGATCAAAAAGCATTAAGCAAAATTTAGGGGCACGCAGTAAAAACGTTTTGTTGAATTAATTTTTAATGAATGGACACCATTTTTTAAAATGTTCTTATTGGTCTTTATATCCCAAACTATTCTAAACAGAATGCTTCTCAATAATTCTGACAAAGAATAATGTAGTTTTTATTAAATTTGTTCAAGGAATTCCACAATCGACTAGAAGCGATCCCGGATTTTTCGGATTGCGCCCAGTTTTCTGACCTCTGACCTACCTAGATAGCCAATTCTTTGAACGGTATATTAGGTATTATGTGTTGCCCGTTAAACAATATTCAATTTTCACCACACTGTCATACTTTAGGACAGGCAATTATATCAGAAATATGTTCCGTAAAGTGAATGTTTTTTATGCAACCATGTTAGTGCGTAACCAACGTAATTGCACTTACCATTGATCTACCGGCACCACCAATTCTATAATTGGATGGCCAAAGATTTAGTCGCCCTGGTTAGTCAATAAGTCAAGATTTTTGGCTGCTGACCGCACACCTCTCTTTTATTCCCAAACGCAGCGCCGCTACAGGACGTGTCTTAACTCGGCTCAGAGTATTTGAGTTGATTGCCAGAAAGCAGCAAAAATGTATTTTTCTAATTTTTTGACATGAAACTAATTATACCAAACTTATTCAATTATCAAGGGAGTTTACATAATTTTTGTCGATAAAATAAGAGAATATCCTGAATAATAAAAGCTAGTCGGCAAGTCGTTTATTACCTCTCTGTATACCTCAACACAATGTTCACCTATCACATTCTGCCTCTTCAGACTGTATTTTAAAATTAAAGCCAAAGCGATTTTAGTTCTGCATTTCGGGTATTTTCCTCGTTATCGTGGTTATTCCACAGTATCATCGGGGACGCATTAGAAGGATGATCTCTGAACTTTCCATAACAGAATTTTCCCGCAATTCTCTCGTGTAGCGCATGTAACCCAATGTGAGCGCATTATAGGTTTCGACGATCACCGCGCGCCCAGAGAGTTTTTAATCTGGAAAGCAGGCGATGGGGAGTAATAATTCCTTTTACTGAAACGCAAGAGAGAACAGGACGCTCTCTTCGTCGTTGTCTAATCTCCTCTATAATTCCCAGCTGTGGAAAAGTGGTCAGTGGTCAGGAGTAAACCTCTCGTTTCTACAGTAGCCACAATGAAATTGCAGAGCTTTAAATTACCATTATTTTAAAAAATTACCCCTTTTTAAAATACATCCTGAAACATGTAGCCTCATGTTGTTTTCTACTACCCCAATTCAGTAAATCTGTCTCGTAAACATCATTCCGTTACAATATCGCTAAGAGCTTGAAAAGCGTCGAATATTCTAAAGTAAACCGAGCTCGAAGTACAGTCCCCTTGTTTTCTGGAATTTATATGACATTGGTCGCACGCCGCACTAACATTCCATCGAACATGAAAGATGCGTGTTCGCCGCAGTACTAAGCAGCTCAATCGACGGCAGTGTTTATGAAGGACGCGGGCGCGGCGCGGGCAATGCAACAAGCACAAAGCCGGTTGTTTACTGTAGGGAGCGATTGCCAGGGATTCCACTTGCTCGAGCAGAACGTTGGGCGATTTGCGATCGACGACATTCAGAGGGGCTGCTGCTGCGAATTTCATTTGCCTTTCTACGAAGTCTGACCGATGAAGCTCCCGCTGCTAATCAGATCATTTGTACACTTGCCTGTTCGCTCGCTACATTTGGCTTTCCGCGTCGAAATGTGAATATGCGTTGAGCGCTTGGAGGAGCGATAAAAGTTATGAATGGAGCGCTGCGATGTAAGTCTGCAACGAGTTCGTTCATAACCACTCTGTTAGTTCGCTTTAAATCAGGAGCCTAAGGCTGAGTTTAAGCTTTTTTCCGATGTTGCGTCGCATATAACAGGAAAAATTTTGAAACGTTTTAAACACCAGTGCATCATATGCTTGTATTCGTGTTTTGATAACTTCTAGAGAGTTAAATCTCTTGTACATTCGATTGCCGAAACATTCTATACACACGTGCATCAAAAACGTATGTGAGTTCATGATAAATGATATGATGTTTATTGTTTTGAACATTCAAAAACTGATTTTTTATGTAATGTATTTTTCCTTTTGAATATTCACAACAAACAGTATGGTTTCTGCGTTCTTCAAAGTTTGCATCCGCAGCATATTTCTGTCATTGGTTCCCTACCTTACACGGGATTGGAATGACTTTACTGTAGTTTTGGGATGTTTGGAAAGTGAAACCCTCCCCGACCAGTCCCGATCCATGTCGCTTCAACATCTAACAGTCGTCCTCGCTCTGTCCCGCAAAGTCTCGCCCTAACTGCTCCGTCCGCTTCCTATCCCCGACTTCCCTTGTCCTCACCCTCCCCGTATCCACTCTGTTAGCTCCCTCGATTCGTCCTGATTCGCACGACTCTGTCTGGCCACGCTGTGACCATTTCCTGTCCGCACAGTTGCAAGGAAGTATGTATTTAGTGTGGTACTCTATAAATTGAGAATGGGTTGCATTAAAACTTTGTAAAATAGTAATCTGCTCACCAAAGGCGTTATAAGGATTGTAATGATAGAGTGGCGACAATGTGCTCCAATTGTTGACTCCGTTTATCTTTTATTATTTTCCTCCCATAATCCCCTGTCTTCAATTCCCTTCATAAAATAACATGTAGCATGATTCAACTGTTTTCAAATATGCCTCGTAATCACGATCCTCTCGATGCAAGTACGTTACACAATGTATATCGAACTTCGTATCGGAGGCAATAACAAGATATAAAGTATGTGTAAAAAATAAAATATATTCGAGTTTTGCATTTTGAATCTCAAACCCCGCTACTTTAACACTCGGTTGCTAAAAAGTATTTGCGCTAAGTTTGAAAGCAATCGCAAGTGTTGAAGTGTTAGAGGTATACACACATCCATCTAATGAATCTACTTACTGTCACTTCTATACAATAGGTTCGTTTGAGAGATACAATACATTTCTTATAGAATTTGAACGGCAAACCTGCTCTTGTAAAACTTTATTTATTTATTTATTTATTTATTTATTTATTTATTTATTTATTTATTTATTTATTTATTTATATTTGTACGTGATGAGAAGTTGATTCAATAAACATAGAGAAAAAACGATAGTGAAGATGATTTGCATTTCTTAATTATCGTTTTGTTGAACCAGGTTTGAGTCGCCAATGAGTAGCTGGAAAGATAATGAATGATGTATTATTATCAAAGTGTAGGCAGTGATGAAATGAAAACGGCAACAGCACAATATAACGTACCATGTTTATGGATCGTGTGATGAAGTGCATGTATGGATGCATGCGTAGCGCGTAGGAGGACTGAATGCATGTTGACCGCGGTTAATCTTCCATGTATGGCCGAGTGAATGTGCGAGGATCCTCGATCAATATTCATTAATTGAAGTGCTTTGTATGTTAATTGAATAAATATGCAGATGCTTTTGTCTATACTTGCACGGAATACGTGCAGGGTCTAGTTTTCATATGGATCTATTACATTCAGGGTACGTGGCACCATAAATAAATGGATAAATATGAATTCCTACCGAAAGAAAATAAATATTTCCAAAAACACCTCGTGTGGACCAATGAAGGCTTAATCCCTAATTAAAATTTGTAGAAAGTAAATTAATTTCAGTACAATAATGAAAAATGTAAACATTAAGAATCGTTTGTTTGTTGTTCCCTTTCAAAAATATTTAAATTATTTTAAAACTGTAGTGTTTGAAAGCTTTGTAACGAGAATCAATTATGGTGATGTTATAGTAACGTTACTTTGTATCATGATCCGGCGGTGAAAGAAATGTTACTTACATCAAGGCCTGAAATAATATCGTTTTGTAACAATGAGTTACATACCGATACTTTTATCAATTTGTAAGTCTACGCCTTTTCCATTCCCTCAAAAATGGTTTTCTTGTTCTTAATGGTTGTCAAAGTATAAGTACCCAATTACCAAAGTAAATTGGGTCATTATTACAAAAGAATAAAAGCTGAATATCAATATCCCCTCGTGGCACTTCCAAAAGTTGTCTCAAGAGTCAGAAATAATGACGCAGGCTGTGCGACGCGGAGGCGGGGTGGTGATGGGAGCGGAGAAGGCGGTGGAAGCGGAGGCCTGCCGGAGCTGGAGGCATGGGGGTGGGTGGTGGCGAGGATGTGGGCGACGTGGTGTGGGCGGAGCGGGGGTGGAAGCGGAGCGGGGGTGGAAGCGGAGCGGGGGTGGAAGCGGAGCGGGGGTGGAAGCGGAAGTAGAGGCGTGCCTGGGCCGGGCCGGGGGTTGGCGCCGGAGGCGGTAGCGGAGGCGGAGGCAGTTGAGGAACGGGTGGAGGGGGAGGGGGGCAGAGACGTGGTCGACGATGGCGGCGCAGGTTTAGAGTGGCAAGTTGCCAACAGGAGTCATTATGTGAAATCCACGGCGCAAGCAAATTTCGCCTCTAACGACCCACCTCCTCATGGGAGAAGGCGCACTTACGTTTCCACTCTCGCCTCCGCGCTCTTTCCGGGGGTGCGAGGCGAGAAGTCGCAGCTCGCGGGACTTTGTTGGAAGAAGAAAAGGGAGAACCTGCTCATCAACCTGGATACCCAAGTTCAGAGTTTTTTTGCATATGATCGGTAGTTTTCAATGCATTTTAAACTCATAATAAATAAATATTTAGTCATATGAATTGCAAGGCACTTAACTGACGTATCCATTTCAAAATATGTTATTGTTAACTGCATACCTCAGATAATCACATTTATTTGAAAACTTGTATTGGAAATTAATAACATTTCTCTTTAATATTATAAACGTATTCTACTTGACACAACTATTTGATTACTAAATTTGTATGCGTAAGTCACGTACCAGTGTAATTTAATATAATGTCATTGTATGGGAAACCGGGGCTGCTTGGCACTCGGGTTCCTGCATAAAGCATGTAGCTTTCATAAGGCCTATCTTTGTGCAACGTATCCTTCACAATCTTACTAAATTCCCATAGAAGTCTCAGTGTAATCAGTGCTACGACAAGGAACAGTGATCTAAAATGTGTTTTTGAGGTTGGAGAATAATATTTTCGTAATCCGTTGATTATATGTTCGCTTTTATTGGTGAGAAAAATGTTGCGTTCTTCTATTTTTCAGCTGAAACATTCATTCCATGGCCGTTACGATAGTGACCCATGCCAGGCTCTAGAAAGACCAAATTATGATAAACGTATTTAAATTTATTGAAGCAAATAAAACATTGAAAATGCTTCATTTTGACACTGATTTACTTCTCCAGTCTCACAGAAGTCTGTGTTTCACCCTACCTCACGAACTGTGCCAAGACGATTGCCCTGGAATTGGGCTCAAAATTGTCAAAAATAAATCGGAATTGCGAGAAAAATGAAAAATACGAATCATCCCCAGTCTTCACTACCTTTAAATGTATCTCGACCTTTTATACTACGATCTGTCTCTTAGGACAATTCTGATACCTGTCCAGGCATATTATATCACTTGACAATGATAATTATAATGAATTCATTTATCATTCCCAATACATTAATAAATATGAATTTGTGCTGATATGATAACCAGATATAAATATATTTTCCAAGTGATAAATTGTTATATTAACTCAAAGTGTACATAATAAAAAAAACACTTCATATTCATTGAGAATTATGCAGTCAATATTTCCATGTATTTTTTATGGACGAGTTTTGATAATCAATTAAAAAATAAAGCAGTGAAATTATCGAAAATATTGATTTAAATATTCATCTGACATGACTAATCAAGTGTTTATTTTCTTTGTGTAATAAAATATAATTATGATTATCAGAAAATACACTCCTTATGCTTTAATAAAACTTTCCAACGGCTATTTTCACTTTTATCGAGAATTTTTTTACTCTTCGTGTTTCAAACTGGATCCCCGAGTATCTTGCGAGTGCATCAGCAATCTAATGACGTAATTTCAACGCGAGATAGGAGTATCTGTAGACGGGAGAACGAGAGTACTTGGCGACTCGTCGCCTCCCCTAGGGGCCGTCTGGGCGCGGCGGGACTCGCCTCGACGCAAGGAATGCTCCGCATGTCTTTACAAGACTCAGCGCCTCTCGCCCTGTCGTTTGCACTCACAAAGACGCAACTCCAAACAAAATGTAAATGAGAGAACGCGTAGCCCGAAGCGCGGTGGAGGCGGCAGGAGCGGGGGAGGGGAAGGGAAGGGGCTGGATACGCCGCACAGTGTGTTGACGACATGGATCAAAAGATACCAAAAATCGAAAAAAAATTAAATGTTACTTTAAATAAGAGTGGAAATATCAATAAAATTATAAAATAAAATTATTACTTATAATAGAATTACCTGAAAGACGTGGGAAAACTCACATTTTTACACATGAAACAACGCAAAAATCAAAGTTTTGACCACAACTTAAATCTCGAAAACATTAATTCTTTTAAATAAAAAATTTTGGACACTTTGTGTCCATTTGAAGTTCGCTTTGACAAAAAAAACACAATGTTTGGGAAAAATTGGCTCTATTGTTTGGGCCAAGCTGCCAGCGAGGCTTCAGACTTCAGCCTACGCTACTTGCGTAAAATAAGATTGACTCTGTGCGACAAATGCTGAGCAGTTTTATGTCGTTAAATAATAAGACAAACTTTTAAATAGCCGGGGAATCATTCATGTAAACCGCGATCAACAGTGGTATGCTACCGTTAGCGCCACGGGTATCCTACTAACGTATGCAAAGATGGAATTGTGTATATTTTTCTGATCCCCAAAGTGACGATGTTGCTAACGATCACCGGTTAAATACATACTTATATTTTTAATCATTAATTACTAAATAAAGGTGCCTTTACACAATAGACAAACACAAATATGCATGTATTTGACAAAAATGGCTACGGTCTGTTCAATTACCTTTAAAAGGTACTATATTATTTTTAAGTCTCAGTACGAGATCTCTGCATTCTCTTGAAAAACAACCGCCCACGACCGACCGACTCTCTGTCGCCTAGCAGTGGACGCTCCAGCGCTTTCTGCTGTCGATTGCCTCTGAAAGAGGGCTGGTGACCGTCTGGGCGGAAAATCGCATTGCAGTTTCATAACTTCAGTCGTCGCAGACTTTAACAGTACTATGATGTGGTCCGATTCACGATAATAATCGTGCTGCAGGCTCATTTTTCGAACAAATTTTCAACTCATCGATGGTAGTGGCTTTAAATGTATTTTAATCAAAAGTTTTCTTGTTTAATATTTCGTAATCATATTTTTTTGCTATCATTCGAATTCATTCGCTATGAAAGGACACTTTAGAAATAAAAAAAAACTGTTGGTGTTACCCTGAAGTGTCAATTAAATAAGAATAATATATACAGGCAGTTATTGCCATTTCTTTTTATTTTCCAATAGTGACAGAGGTGTTGTTCCAATATGCGCCCATTGATTTACATTTATTAGAATTCACCAATATTACTAGGTCTAGGTAATGAAAGGATGAACATATACCACTTGCAATATAAAATTACTCCGGCAGCGCAGCACAAATAGGATTAACCAACTATGTTTGACATATTTTAGTAATTCGTAATAAAACGCAACTTTTGCTTTAATGACATTCAGCATAGGTAAATACAAATTGTATAATCTGTACGTTGCATTACTGTACGTGACAACTCGCAAATTCCTGTTCGAACTACGTCGAAGCTTCAACACCACAGTATTGGTTGCCGAGGGGCCGCGCGGTTTCCCCGTGAGTGACCAATTGATCGTTCTGCGGTGGCGCAGCGTTGCAAACGCACGTTACAATGCCTTTCAGGCGGTCGGGCACGGACGGTTCAGGACTGTCGTAATATGTCCATCAAATATAGCAATTCACAAATTTGCGTTTTTCATTTTCAGTACAAAATAGGTTTGCTCTTTAACGGTACTTACAAGTGTGCTTAGTGCTTTGTCTCACTTTAAGCAAAACCTTTTAGGTGATACAGAGCTACTTGTAGAGAAACTCTACAAATTACTGTGCTGTGACGAAGCAAAATAACATAAACATTTGTCCATCTAGTTGGACAGAAGACGAGAAACAAAAAAAATCAAAAATTCTTTTCGTTTTCTTAAATTTGGCACTCAATCATCAGAACATCGAAATTTTATTATTTATTACCCCCTGTTCTATTATAGGATATCAAATATTGGTTATAGTTTTAAGTCGTGATATTTCATTTTTGCAAAATCGTAGGCGTGTTCCCTGACACCGACAAAACATGACCACCACAAGGAGACCAAAGACTTTCTATGCACGTGTTTCCTAATTTTGTCAGCAGTATCGAGTATATCTCATTACAATTACACCTTTTCCATTTATTCACATGCGGCAATAAACTGTCAGCGTGCTAATGTAAATAATGAATTTGGTGTTAGAGAAATGTTTCATTAATAGCTTGAAACGAATGATTTCAAAATGAGTGCTTCCCAAATTTATTTCCTCAGAAATTGTCTCATCAACAGAAGCAACATGTCTCACGTAAGAAAGCAATTTGGAATCGTACGTGCAGTAACACTGTGAAAGACCATCCCTATTACACGACCACTTCTCCTAATGACCGATTTTTCTTGGAACAGACACTGAATCACATATATTGAATGTAACAGACCACTCCTGTCACCCTCTAATGACCATTTCCTTTATAGCAAGTTTCTTAATTTCTCCCTATTAAGAGACCACAAACAAGGAAAAAATTTACGAATACAGTGCATAGAATTTTTCGTTAAAATGAAAATTGGCTACATTGTAAATGGTATTTCTGGACATGTCCTGTACCTCAATCCTCGAAGACGTCGGGAGGCTGGGGTAGATCGGAAATCATGAAATATTAGAGAGTGACCACGGACACCTTTCTTCAGCTGCTCGCTTCGTTTTATTTTCATTTCTTTTAATGCGACGGCGGATATGACAGTGACGTAACGTTTAATTATTTGAATTAACATAGTATTCCGTACCTTACCTTCTTAAAGAGAATCTGATGCGCTAGAATATCAATGTCGGTCGTGAAGATTATCGACTTTCCTCCTAACACATAAGTATTGAAGCTGCATTCAGAATCTGTACCATGCGCTCACTCATGACCCATCACTTGATGTTTTGTTGTAATTGCGTTGTAATTGCGCAGAGACATTAAGCAACCACCCCTCGAAACTATTGCTTTTTCATGGGACTGACAGACATTTTAATGGATTAATTGTTTGTGTTTCCGGGCACTTTATTGATATTATTTCGTGCATCCACGCCGACTGAGATGGCGGCCTGCGGGTATTTTCAACCTGAAACATCAATTTCTTGTCAATGATTTCTGCGTATCTATGTATAATATATATATCTCCAGAAACCAATATTTTCAAACAAAATTATCATGTTTTTTTAATTGTGAAATGCTCAAAACCAACGGACACTGTCATATATTAGTGTTGACGACGCACAGACGGAACTGAACTATTCACAATGTTTCTCCAGTGTTGCCGCGATAGGGCATTTAATTCGGATGTTCATCCTCTTTTACAGACAAATTAGGGGGGGGGACGTGAGAGGGAATTTATTTATGGTTATTTATGAGTGATTGTTCAGAATGTCTCGCTTTATTATAATTTTAGCAAATTATGGTGATAAGAAAAGTAAATTTTGATTTTAGTTTTTTTCACGTGAAAAGTGAACGATCAACGAAACTCAATAAACTAGTTCAATATCTGAACAGATATAGATGACAGTATATGAACGTATTAACGCTGAATATACTTAAACTAATATTTACGTTTATGTATCACATGAGCTTCAAAGCGTTTTATTTCGCTGATTTATGAATGAAAATGAATAAAAGTAAAAATAACAATGCCCTTTAGTTTTAATTTTATTCTTTACATTCGATAAAGATTATTCTTTAACATATTATTCATACGTGACCAAATAATAAAATATAATATAAAATTTGAGTATTATAATTAAAACGGGAATAGAATAGGAATATACCTCCTGTTTCATCATGCTGAAAACATCGATGAATTTTTTGTCGACTGACATCGAAAGACTTTTGGTGATGTATCGAAACATAGATTTATCGATGTTTGGATAAAACTCGGCTTTCGCGTTTTAACTGTCTAGTGTTCCTCGTTACATATATGTAACATTTCTGGTTAATCTAGAAACTTTTTGCACTAAATCGCAAATTTTATTTCTTGAATAGATGAAGACCTCCTAAATGAAACATATAAACAAGTTTTTTTCATTCGTGAATGCCAGATTTTGATTTAAAGGTGATCGCTAAGGCATTGTACATTCCTGGCTAGGGTGTGGATATGACTTTGAATCGTCATCTAAAATCATGCACAGACTACGCAAAACACAGTCCTCCGCCCACTGTGTGCGGGGGGCGGGGAATGGCGCGGCGCGTTCAGGGGGCCGTGGCGGGGTCGTCTCGCGGACTTTCCGCTCGGGCGCCGCAGCCGACGAGCTCTCGCGGCGAACGACGGAATTTCTCCGCGAGCGGGAGGGGAAGGGGTGGGGGGTGGGGGTGCTGGGCTTCTCACGCGACGCGTGCAATCTGCCGAATTCCTGCTACTTAGCTGCGGTTTCTTCGCGCTCCTTGCTGCTGCTTGGTGTGCCGTGGCGCGCTGCATTTAATTCACTTTATGGGCTCGAAAGAAATTCTCACCACTGTAGGGTGCCGGTGGTGAAGGGACTGAGATTCTCTTGGATGCTTCTCGGATTGGTGTGGGGATTTTAAAGTGCGAGTTAAATGGATGGGACACGCAATCAAGTTTTATTAACACGGACTCTGGTAACATAGCTATACGCGGTATGTACGTATATCAAGTTCCATTATACGTACGTATACGATCGGGACTGATGGCTCAAGACTCGCCATATCAATAAATACTTTATTATTATTATTATTATTATTATTATTATTATTATTATTATTATTATTGTCATTTCACAATGCTTCGGTTTCCATTTTAATGAACCCTGTAACACAAGTTTAAAACAATGTTAACGACATGTAACAACTATAACAAAGCATGTGAATGCAATTAAACGCATGTCTGCCGTATGCCATGCTTCTTTTTTACTCATCTTGATACGTGTAACACACGTCAGCCAACATTGTTAACACTAAGCGTCTACTGCTGCCGTTCTTCATCGTCAATTTTCGGGTTTCTATTACCACTTGCTTGAGAGAACTAAGAGCGTCGGCTTCCGCGGCCGGAGTCAGTATTTACTTGGCTGTCCGGGTGACGCCGCGTCCATGGCGAAGGTGACGACGTTTACGCATTACGCCCTGAGGAAGGTCGCAGAATGGCGACCGAAACGTCGGCACCTTCGCCATGGACGCGGCATCACCCGGACAGCCTAGTAAATATTGAGAGAACTAGTTTCCACGACTGTGATCACCTAGTGAAGTGTTCTACTGAGCTATTTCGATTTTCATACCAGTTCGATAGGCTGTTTGGGAAATTAAAATGACAGCGAGTGCTCGAGAGTGCATATGGATATTTTAAAGTTATTCCATATTTTGAAATTTTTAGCAGCAATTGTAGGAAATCATGTTTTTTTAAAGGTAAAATTTACGTTCTCAGAATTGGAAATAGTTTTGTAGAAGAAAATTTTACACTACATACTTCCGGTAATTTGCTAACACAAGAATGTAAATCTAAATGAAAAATTCGCTGTTGTACAGAACTAATGCTTTCTAACATTCTACAGATATATGAAATACGTACTACGTTATGTGGCAATCGTACAACACGGTTTACATTTCGTAATTGTGATTTACTTTTGCATATAGATCGAATTTGCAAAATAATTATCCTTCTAGACAAATTATTGGAAATATTGCCTCAAAATAATTTTTGAACAATTAAACATTTTTTATTAAGTTTTAAGAAAATATGAACTACTATCAATAGTTTTGAGAAAAAATTTTAATGATTTTTTGTGAAATAATAATGGCGATCGAGTTAGTTATTTCCATAACAATATAAAAACAATACATTTGAGTGAATGAAAATCTTGTGTATTAGGTAATATTGTATAATGCAAATCTTGTTTATCATGTTGTAAGAGACAATAATGTTCTCGCTACTTTCATGGCGTTAACGTGTTGGAGAACGAATAAAATTAATGAAAGGAGAATGATATTTGTGCTTATGCATCTGAAGCATTTGCGATATTTTGTTATGCCCGATATAATCACTCTGGCAAAATTTGAAACATAGTTGCTAAAATTCGTAGAATTTAAATGTGATAAATCAACCATGTTATTCAATTCAGTGTTTCTGAAATGTTCGAAGTGGAATGAATTTCATATTTTCAGTTTGGTCTTCGATCTAGCCACCCAGTACCAATGAATGAAATTATATTTATAACAATTACTTACGAAAAAATTGTTTTAATACTTGGTTTCTTTCGTGTTTAGGCAATTTTATAAAGTAAATTTTCCGTATTTCATTCAAGTAAATTTCGAGATAAAAATATTAAAGTATATTTCACACTGAAAATTAAAATTGGAATGAATGAGATGTTGGCAAAACCAAAAACTCACCTGCGCATCTACATATTTATCTTACTTTACAAATAATAATAATAATAATAATAATAATAATAATAATAATAATAATAATAATAATAAACCAAAGGCTCTTCGCAGAAATCGCACATCTCGCTTACTTTCGCAGAAATAAAAGCTCTACCCTCTTCCTTCATCATCGTCGTATCATTGTTTTCAAAGAAACTCGAAAAACAAACGCAAAAGCGCGCGTTCTTTCGAGTTTGCGTTGGCAGCCCTGCGCGATGGAAGGGCCTTTGCCTCGTCGCCCTTGAGCCCTCTTCCGGTGCGGGAGGGGGCGAAAGGGGCCTCCGGCGAAGCCCTCGATTCGTCCAATCCTCTCGCAGAGGGATTTCGGAGCCTTTTTAATGAACTCTCGCGGGAGGTCGCGGCGCCGGCGGTGGTGGGGCGGCTGCGGACGGTCGAACGGTAAAGAAGAGTAGTCGAACGCTGCGGCGCGCGCTGTCTCTCGCGCGAACCAATCGCGTTCTTCGGAATGGATGGATGGGTGGCTCTCTGGAGGAGAGTTCTGGCCACCGGCTGCTCTGATCGGTAGTTTTCTGAGGTTTCTCCGATAAACACCAGGCGATTGCCGGAAATGTACCCCTGGATCGCATATGGTCTTTCCTTCCTCTTCCTTGCCCTATCTTCGCCCCTTACATACCCTGACACTTACACCGGTCGGGAGCTTAGAACGTGTCCCTACTAGGGTAGTGCCCCGTTGGTGGAAGATACCTGGTTGTGGGAAAACTCAACTAGCGGACTGATAGGATCTCACCATCCAGCTGAAGAAGATCATCACCACCCCTGAAAGAGAACCTTGCACTACACTAACGGGAATAATGACCTTAGCAGTTGACGCACTCTGAGTCACTAATGAACCAATCACTGGCGCGAATCATTCCACTCGCGCTCCTTGGGATAGACAGATGGATAGATGGATCGATTGGTGTTTCCGGGCACGTCAACTGCTGTGGTCATAAGTTCCATTAGTGTAGTGTTTATTTATCCTAAACAAGACGGCTGCCCTTTCCACTTGTGTGTGAGATCCGGGGCCGACCTGAACGTTGGTTTAATGGGGAATTTCTCCTCCCCGCCAGAGGGGCCACTTCCTCAGCCGGGACAAGTTCTAGGCTTCCGACTGGTCCTCCGACGTGGGTGGTAGTATAGTTCTTATAAGAGTATGTAGAAGTAATGAAAGAGAATAAGACAAAGGAGATGAAGGAATGATCACTCTCGATCTCTGGCTCGTTTGTTCGGTTAGTGGTGCAGCATTCGCCTGCTATTGATCGTAAAAACCTCAGAAAACGTCTGAACAGAGCAGTCGGTCTTGGAATTCTCCAGACTTCTTCATAATTCTTTTATCACACGAACTGTTTGAAAAGTAAGCACTTTTTTTAAATAGTGAAATAAAGCATATTTTGTTATGTAAATCATCATGCTTATATGGTACGCTACAAAATGTATCTTTGATGAAGTCGTATTCTAATAGTTTTTGTTTAAATTATTTTTTCTATTGAAGTTAGTTTATAAAACTTATCTTTAGACTGTAGGAGAATATCGGAACTGAAAATAATATATCTTTTGAATTTACCATATGACAATGAGGAGGAATTAGTACTGTCAGTAAATTGGGAGGATTTTTGAAAAATAAAAGGCTCTCTTCTTTTAGAAACTTTGGATGATATCGATACACCTGAGATACCTAAACAAACAGAGATAACTTATGAACAGGTAAAATCAATCAAAACGCACAATAAATTTGTTTCCTTCCGATTCCGCAATTGATTCCGAAATGAGAATCCCCTGAAAAGTAATAAAATATTCTTATCTAAATTTATTATAATATTTTCTGCACAAAATTAATCTCTTTCTTCCGTTTCCATGTTTTTGAATATTTTTTATCATGTATGTAATCAAGAAACAATATGAAAAGTAGTAGAATTTTAAACCCTTACTTCATGATGTAACTCAGGAGTAACGTAATTTGTTTTAGTGTTTTTCTCGAGCAATATTTACTTCTGACTTTTTAAATTATTTTACCCACAATTATAATAAATAAATGTAACAAAGTATAAGTATTGCAAGTAAAAATACAAAAGCATGCAATAAAAGGTTGGAGGTGAGGATCAGTGACGTCATCGAAGATTTCATAAATGAGATAAATTCATGAAAAGGCTACGAATAGGGTGCAGCAAACAGTTGCTATTTCACAAAAAGAACTTTATTAAATTATTCAATCGTTTTATTGTCAATTTACGTATAAAGAGAAAACGTACAAATTTCAGTAGTTGTAAAAGCTTTATTCATTTTACAAAAAATGTAAAACAAGAACTAACGCTTTATACCATCTGTAGTGGGGTGAATTCAACGGATCTTGTGTAATGCTAAGGGACTTTTGACTGCTCTCACATATCCACAGAGCCTCGCGGACAGCTAGGTTTGTCGAGGGAGATTACTGGGATACTCCACCCCATTTTTTAAGCCACTACGGGGTTTAAATTGCAAACCACTTTCTTTTGAAGACACCAACCGCCACTAGCCAGTCTGCTTCTATTATTCTCTGGTAAGTACTTAAAAAAGTATTTCCAAAGCTAGTGCAAGGACTAATGATATTCACCCTCCGCTCATTTTTTGTCTGCTCAGATGTTGTAAAGCTAGTGCGAGATCTAAAAGTTTACATTGAATTTCATGTAAAAAGTAAGCAAAATTATTTTAAATATATCGTCATTATCTACAAAATATGAACACTAAAATTTTGTGTTATATATATATATATATATATATATATATATATATATATATATATATATATATATACATTTGTTTAGGGTAATCAATAAATTTACTCGCGGCTCTAGAAGATGACCGTAATATAGCAGGACAGGATAAAATAGTTTATTATATCCAAGCTTATGTTCAACATGTTTCACAATTACTTAGTTAGAAAATAAACACTATTTGGACCATTTTCTTGGTTTTGCAAACATAAGATGGGTATTGTTCTTAAAACTTTACTAACACTAGCGACTTTTAAATCCTCAAACTCATTCCTTTTTTACAGATTGTTTTATCGTATTTTTACCATGACTGATTTTTCTCATTTTTTCAGAATTTCAATTTTTGAACGATAATACATCTACTATGTATTTTCCTATGTATATAGTATATGCCATCTACTATATGACTGTTCTTCTCAAACACAATATTCAAACACATTTCATTCTACGACAAGAGGCAATCTCCGTTGCGAAGCAAAAACTCACGGTCAAAAAAGCTCAGTTGACCTTCAGAGTGAACTGAAAAATGTCAATTTCCTATTAACACACTTCTGAAATCCACTTAAAGCAGCGAAGCATATTGAGCTTTCGAAAGGGTCTTTACTATTTTGATCGTCATGCGAAAGAGAATTACTATTAGGCCGAAAACAAATTATCGGGAAGAATGAATAGCGCACGGCAAAATGAACATTGCCTACATTATTTATAATTGCATCTTACGTAAATAGATTTGTTTGAAATGAGAAGGCTCCATCATCTAACTTGTAATAAGATATACGAGGATAGACAAGATAGTAATTTTTGCTTGAATGGGTCTAGCAGGGATTTTAGGTAAGGAAACCCTCTGACAGTGAACCATGAAACAAGGAATCTCATGAACACTACATTTTTGTAGGTGGGAGGTGGGAGGAGGTGGGAGAGGTGAGCAGGGCGGGGCAAAGAGAACGACTGCTTAACAAATAACTGATAAATACTCCGACAACGGCAGGTAATAATTGAATTAATCTTAATCAAAATATCAATAAATAGCACTTAGTAGAAAAAAAGAGTTTTAATGGCGTTTCATGAAAGATGGCCGCATAATCGGGCCCATGGCCTACCCAGTGAGCTAGAGGAATTATTCAGAGCAGAGCGCCTTAAGCAAGGGGATATCGATAAAGAGTGGATATTTAAAGGGGCTCCAGTCAGAGCGCAGTCAGAATGCGATCCAGAGAAAGAGAAGGAGAGGGAGAGAGGGAGAGGGAGAGGGAGAGAGGGAGAGTCAGTGCGTTTTGTGAATCATTGCGTTCCAGGCAGAGTTGGTGCTTTCCAGGCAGAGTTGTTGCTTTCCAGGCAGAGTTGGTGCTTTCCAGAGAGTCATTTCATTTCTGGGAGAATCAGAGCGTTCCAGACAGTGTTTTCCAGAGAGAGGTTACTATGATTCTGGAGATAGTGTGCGGTGAGTGAGATTACAATCTGCAATGCAGTATGCAAGTGCACAGTATGTCCGGACAGAGTCAGTACATTTCCAGAAAGAGCAGTCAGTGTTCGCTTTGCTTTAAATATAGAAAACAACAATTAACCGACCAATTTATTGATCAAAATAGACACGTTTGGTTGTTATAGATAAATTCAAAAATATTCAAAATACAAAAAGGCTCAGGACAGTAGAAGTTAATGCGATTATTTAACCATGAAAATGATAAAAGATTGTATGCCAAAGTTAGTAGTGACGCAAAGATTGTTTGCCGAAGACAATTTTTTTTAGTGAAATGAGTCACAAAACATGCATTCTGACTACACTTCATATTGAAGAAAGTAAGTTACTACGGACACGAGCAACAAAAATTCACGTTTTCGATAATAGGGACTCACAAACCGTGCTTTTGTGTTGACAAGTTGCTGCAACTTCTAGCAATCATAATATACTTTTTTATAATATGCGTATGAGACAGAAAAAATGAATCAAATTTAACAATAAATTTAAAAACGAGGGAAAATGTGTAAGGAACTGAAAATTCACGTACGTGTATGGTCGAACTCACAGTCTTATCAGAAATATTAACTTTGTATTCCAAAAATTTTCTAATTTCAATTTGAAAAAGTACAATTAGAATTCGAAATAGTCTACCAATATACAATGAATATTATCCCACTCACTATTTATAGTAAATATAAATATGTGAGTATTTCAAACTGAAATTATCAGTTATTTACGCCTTAGTTTCCGTAATGAGATTTCATGAGTTTGAATGCCAGTGCGACTGGTTTATCTGCGGTCTGATATTTGCTGATCGGACTCAACTATTCTCCCTCTACAATTACTACTGCCCACACAATACACGCCCCCGGCTACCACATGAATTTCAATAATCCGAGTGCAGTAAACCGAGATGAAACATCAACGAATCCGCTATCTCATGGGCGTGCTGCACCTCCGCTTGAAGGCTGCGTTCAACTGTTTCTGTGTGATTATTCTCTTCCCGCTTGACCTCACAGTCTTCCTTATGGTAGGCATACACATTACGATACACTTGCGCAAGTTTAAACTTGAACAAGTATATCTTAACGTGTGTTGGAAGATTTTCACTCTAATTTATAGACTTGTACAAGTTTAAAGATCGTTGCAAATTTCGATTGCAAAACCTGTGCAATGCTGCGTTTGCGCAAGTTTACTTGAACGTTTGTGCCAGCACACGTCGTGTTTCAGTAGTAGAGAAGCTGTTTTTGATAAGTACGTACATCTTGCAGTCGGCTTACATGCCAAAAATGACGACTTGTGATGAGATGCGTGGAATTTAAGAGATTTTGGAGGAATTTATTAATATTATGCTAGTCTTTGGATGCAAATTTCAATTCAGTTAATAAATTGTGCATATACTGCTCTCTTTTTCGTAACCGGTCTTTACACCATATAGAACGATTTCTTTCAAGTCTTTTCAACTTTTTTGTAGCAAATATTAATCGAACTATGGCCAAAGCGTAATCCATCGCTGCACAGTACACCTGGTCGCTCACTACAGAAATGGTACCGTTCAAGCATACTTGAGCCATCTGTGATCACTTGGAAAATACGTATGTTTGCGCAAGTTTAAACGCGCGCAAGTATAACGTAACGTGTATGGCTACCATTACGTTAAAAATTAAAACTCAAAATTGCGTATTTCAGTTTGCGTTTTTTTGTTGGATTATTTTGTGTTTTCGGGTGCATCAACTGCTTGGGTCATTAGTCTTCTAATTGTACTGCATGATATACCGGGTCCTCCGCTGAAACTCGAAATCTCCGCCGGAGGGGCACTGTCCTAGTCTAGCTAAGCTCCAAGTTACCGAGATGTCCTGGAGAGTAATCCATGTAAGTGTATGCGTAAGGTGAGAGGGTGAGACAAGGAAGGGGAAGGAAAGATCGTGCTCGGTCCATTGCCACTTTGTTACGATGCTGTTCTGGTATCCGCCTAGTACTGATCGGGACCACGAAAAACTATCAGAGCTTCCAGACGTATTTCTACTGCAAACTGCGGCTGTATTCGACCTAGTCACAGTCGAATATGCGACACAGTCGGAACTTGAAACATAGGATCTTCTGGTCAGAGACTTGACAACGGCAACAATTGATGCCCTGAACCCTCATAGCCTGTTTCACTCGCTGACACAAAAATTTTACACGAAAAAATCCATCGTTCTAGAAATATCGTATTTGTAGATCATCTAGTCAAATAAATCCTGACATATGTTTTTAATTCACCGCACCGCCATTTCTAACTGTAGGAGTGAGAGGCACGCTTATCCTCGTTCTAAGGCGCATATATTTTTAGGTTCAAATTTTACAATTTCTATTTTATGAAACAAATAGTTGGCAATGTGCATTTAAACATTAATTCTGCCAGTCATTCTAATTCACTTTTTCTCGAAATGCTCAAATGTGACAATGGTTCATGGAAGGGCATGCTGGACGAAAGGTGGATATTACATTTCAGTTTATAAGGTCTTTTTTTGTTTTGAAACATTTATGCAGTTTTCCGTGTGGTTTAATTAAAGAATAGGAAGAATGATTTTCGTATGCTTAACAACGACATTTATAGACAAACTAAATTCAGAACCGTTCAGGTATAACGAACAGCACCTTCTTTTGCTCCATTAAATATGTCAGTTGAGTTCAGCTCAGAACCAGCTTTCGCCAACGATTCTGACAGTGAAGTTCTATAGTTCAAGACCTGACGGTGGAGGATTTACGTCACTAGCTGTAATAGCTAGGTCGAATTCAGCTGCTATCTAAAGGAGAATTCTAGCGGCTGGTTTCTCTGATCGGTATTTTCTGTTTTTTACCATCAATGCCTTGCGACTGGCAGAGCAGTACCCTCACAAACCTTGCGCAATCTTTCCTTCTTCCTCATCATTCGCTCTCTCTTTCACAGACACTCACATACATACAAACACATACGCACACTTGCCCTTACATGCACTACATACACTCATGACGGGAGCTTAAAGCTTGCTTAAAGCGGTGAGGAGATACCTGGAGGAGGAGATGCCTGTGCTGTTTTGTATCACATCCAGTTTATTTATCAATTTTTTCAATGATTGCCCTATCATAAAGTATTTAAAGTTCCACTCATCCGTATTGACCCATTCTAGTGTATAGACTGTTATTTTGCAAGATTATTTAAAAAACAAATACAAAGGTTATTAACACATCAACATGTTTATTCACATTAAAATATCATAAGTTTAATTGTTTAATTCTACACTTCCTTTGATAGTAGCCACCAACAGTTATTTTTACAAAGTCTTCATCTTGCAATACGCATTTTGAGCCTATAAGGTCTCTTCATCAGGTGAATTCCCTCTAAAATTAAAACAATTATATTAAAACTCATTATTAAACAGAAGTTCCCACCATATAAATTGTATATATGTATATGATTGGACAATCACATTTAAATACATAATACATTATGCAAGATAATAAAAGTAGACAATAAGGCCAACAACCAAAGAGAAGTAAAACAGACTCACCTTAGCAGACGTGCTTATTTTCTCTTTTTTTTTTCTAAGTAGAACCAGATCAGCTGTGCAACAAGTAGACTTTGTAAAACTAACAGTTGATGATTGCTATCGATGAAAGTGTAGTACTAAACTTATGATATGTTAATGTGAATAAACATGTTGATGCGTTAATAAAATTTGTCTCTCCCTTTTTCTCTCTCTCTCTCTGTCTCTCTCTCTTTCTCTCTGTCTCTTTTAATACACAGGAATATCCTTTGCAACTTACCGGATTTGTTTCTTGGCTGAAACGCAGATATTTTATTTCAAATCCGAAAATTTATTTAAAGATATTTAAATTTGAAATTAAAATTAAAAGATATTTTAATTTGAATAAACATGTTGACGTGTTAATGATCTTTGTATTTTTGAAATAAAAATGCAGTATCACTGTCTATAATCTAGTCTAGTTTATTGAGCTTCTCTTTCGGTGCAGTTCGATACCTCCTGTCGCTTTATGGACACCAGAGCTCTCTTCTCCTTGCGCAGCCATCATTAGCGGAAGGAGCTCAAAGCACTTCGGCTCGACTCAAAAGAATTCGGAGAATTACGGTATTGTTTCAGCCCAGACGAGGAAAGAGTTCTTGACTTATGTGGGTGGAAATCTTATGACAAGCGAAGTCATTAGTTGAGGGAGAATGGATTCACTAGTGCAGCGAGATAGACATTTTCAAATTCATATAATTCACGGTAACAGAGCTGGCAGATAATAAATTGCCATATAAATAGTCATTGCTCATTATTAAGTTAATTAACAGGAGCTCATTGAAGATAATATGACTAGAAACGATCTACAACTGGTTTTATAATGTTACTGTACGTAAAATGCGAATTTTGAACTGTTTAGAAAATAATCAATGAATGTACTTTAAACCGCACAAATTATTCAAAGTGCAGGTCGTCTTCATCGTAGTATTTCATAAAATGCGGCATATGAAATATCCATCTGCATATAACATACGCCAAAATTATGTTTGAAAATAATGATTCACATGAAAGTTATTCAGAGCACTGTCAAATATTTTGGAGAGTACTGCAATCGAGATTTATAATCATTGGAGTTAAAGAGAAGACTCGTGGTGGTAATTCTAACAAACTGTCGGTGAATATGTCACCATACGAAATGTCAAGTGAGTCTCACGGGTATGAGTTTTTATACGTTGTGTATCTGGAAAGCAGCTGTGAAGAAATATAAGATAGAGCCCGTGTGCAAAATTCAGAATTCCTTATAAAACATTTCCCTAGTACGTACGATTGACTAACGCTTTTGAAAAATAACATTTGCAAAATATTCCATTATTTTACATGGTATTTGAAGCGTAAATTATCTTTTCTGATTTTTAGTCTACTTTTGCTTTATTCTACTTTTTTTCTAGGGGGAATGTGAGAATTGATTGAATCCAGAGGGATTGGGAAAATGTACGACATTCTCGTGAGTGATATGTTCTATAAAAGTGATGTACAGGCAGAAACACTCTGGTCGTCTTCGAATAGTAACCTATAAACAACGATCGATTATTATAAAAGAGATTGATGTCCTGATTTTCCGAGTCGCGAGGACAAATCCTCTGGGCGTCACTACTAACACCTGTCTTCATGACAACTGGTGCAAACGCAACTTTTAAATAAGTATGTTGCGAAAAACAAATGTTCATTATGCATTTCTTTACGAATGCTAAACAAATGTGTACGTAAGCTTCCGCGGCTCGAATCCATGAATTCTCGGCTATCTGGGAGACGCCGCGTCGTTAGCTGGGGCACCCCAGCCAACGACGCGGCGTCTCCCGGATAGCCGAGAATTCATGAATGCTAAACAAACCACGTAGAAATATTTTATATAGAGTTCTGTATATAAATTCATAGTTTGGAACGTGTTGTACTAGTTTCCATGTTGTAAGTACTGTTCGAAAAGGCATTAAGAACAAAATGTTTAATGCTTATACGTGCTTATTTAGTTAGATGTGAAAATGCTCAAATTTTCTACATCATTGTTTACTTCTATTTAAAAACCACCTTTACGTAATTAAATTTTAGGTAGTGCAATTTTTAAATTACATTAACACAGTAGCATTTCTCGAAGATGATTATGGCAAAATTTAGAATTTTGTCATAATTTTCAAATGTCAATTGAATTAATTTCAGGTGGATTCATTTTGTTTTAAGAAATGCCTTAATGAAAAAAATGGATGCCAACAAGCTACATGTCCTCTTTTCTATTTGTTACATAGTTTTAAAAAGATGTTCAGGGGAAAATATATCGAGAGGCAACTTTATTTCATTAAGTAGATTGCCATTTAAAAGCAAAATAGTATGCTTTATCGTTTTAATTTAATAATATAATGTTTAAAAAAGAGTGATAAAGGGTTGCAAAAAATGTAAGCTTAATAGTTTGTCTTGCGGTTTAAATTTCACATAGTCTGAATACGCATAACGACTCATGCTAAAGTCTAATTATTTTTTATATCGAAAATCTAGTTCCATATTGAAAGGGAATTCCCAATTTCTCAATCCTTTTATTTAATTTCTGTCCCGAAATGTTTTTACGATGGAATATGTGCACATTAATAATATAATAGAGCGACCAGAATGCATTATTGTCTTCATGTTCACAAAGTGAGAAAACTTTGGAGCTCCCCTCACGCTTTCAATTGCACCTACGTAATAATTTTAATGAGTTCGGCTCATGGTCCTATACGCTTAGAAGACAAAGAGCGCGTGAGCTGCTGTAAAGAGAGGCTTTTGAAGCTAAATTAATTATTTTGCGTTTATGTCAGTTAGCTCGCCCTGACCATCACAGAATGTTTCATGTGCTTTTAAAGGGACTTCAAAATTCTGCGTTGAGGCGGCCTCCCCCACGCTGGCCTGCGGCGCACAAAAAAGTCCGGTTCTCTTTCAAAATTAACTGCTTCGTGGTTTCACGAAGTGGCCTAACGACATATGAAACATTCCTGAACATCTCTGTTAACTCTAAATACGTGCGCGACAAAGGACAAAATACGTAGAAGTGAACACATATGATATTTTATATATCATAATATGTTTTCACTTCTAAGTATTTTGCCCTCTGTTGCCATTTTTGGAAACATATGATATTTTAATTACCATTTGTTTTAAAATACCATTTGTTTGCACTTCTAAGTATTTTGTCGCACAATATTATAATCTAACGGATGCGTGCGGTAAATATCAACTGATTTAAAAAAGGTAAGCCTTGGCGATTGTTATGACACAAAAATTGTAAAATAAAATTATTACAGTTTGTAGTTTGTAAATTACAACCACTATTATTTATAAATTAAAAATATGTACAATAAAGCAAATTCCTAAACTAATACTAGAATGTTCAGAATGCACACAACCGAACTTTTACGACCTTTCAATGCCACAGTATGAGCACAAACGGGTCATTTTCTTTCTACTATTACTCTCAAACCTCAAGACTCTTTCTAAGCAGAACGTTTCTGCAATATCAGAAGTAATCTTACTATTTCTCTCTATTTTCTGGCCGGGATTTTTGATCGGGCAGGTGGAACTTCTTTGACCTTGCCGTCGTCCCTTTTTAATTTAATTATTTAATTCTTTATATAATACCTATTATTATACAGTTCACATTTAGAAATTACCACTTAAATTTCTTAATATTAATTTCAAAAATCTATACTAATAGAACCGAGCGAAGTGTCTCAGGGCGTAGCGCGGTGTTTTCGCATTCGGGAAGCCTGGGTTCATTCCCCAAAACGGACATACTGACTGAGGTGTTCGTGGTTGCCTTTTGTCCTCCAGGCGAACGCTAAGATGGTTCTATTGCAAGGTCGCGAAAGTAAACCGGAGTCGCTATGCAAAGTCGTTAACTAAGTTAGGTCGTGAAGGTTAAGCGAATTCCAGTCATAGCTGATTCCTGGTTGGTCGACGACTAGGAACCCCAGGATCTAACGGCGCCAGGGCCAATTGCCTTTTACGGAACATGTAATGATTAAATACAAATAATAATTTTTCCTCCTTTTTCGTTTTTAGGGTATGCCGATCGTATCTGCGCCGGATACCCACTGTGTCCCTAAAGGGAACACATATTAACCTTTACACTAGACAAAGACACACTTGCGAGCTCTTCGATTTGAGGTCAGCAGACTCACAAGGCTTTCCGCGACAACACACATACATTAAAGACAAGCGGCAAAGAACCATGCCCAAGTCGGGACTCGAACCCGTGATCCTTCGGACAGAGGAGATGAGACGGCACATGTTCTTGCCATCTCGACCATCTAGGTCGGCACAAATAATACTGTTTCTTAAAATTATTATTATTATTATTATTATTATTAAATATTATTATTATTATTATTATTATTTTATTATTATTCATTATTATTATTTATTATTCATATTTATTTATATTTATTATTAAAGTCGGCCCTGCGGCGCAAACGACGCTGGCCCGCAACCGTTGCCTCAGAGGTATTTTTGTGACATTCTCTTCAAACCCACGTTTCATACCTATTACTCATAAGTTTACACTTCAAGGCGTAACAACTTGTCGTAATGTTGGTATACAGCTAGAAAGCTAATACTGGAAGAATTACACACGTTAATCGTGTAGCGTGGTCAGTATATGAGCCAATAATAATAATAATAATAATAATAATAATAATAATAATTAATAATAGATAATTAATAATAAAGGTGTGACATTGTAAATTTTGTCATTTCCCGCTGTGGGTGAAAATAACGCGAAAAATACGTTAAGCGCGAAAAGCGCAGGGAGATGAAGGATTAATATTGCACAGGTAAGATTTTTCGCCGCCCGTGCGGTTCGTTTCGCGTCTGAGAGCCGCAAGCGGCACCGGCGCGTCGGAGCCGCAAGTTTGGCGCGGCAGCGACGCCGAAGACTTTACGCGCCTAATAGCGCGCGCAGGCGTCGCCCGGCGGCGAACGACGTGATAATGCAGACAACGGCGCGAAGCGTCACCGCCTCCGCCCTTGCCTTATTCTTCGCGTTCCGACGTCTCGCTTATCCTCGCCGCGTCGCGTCGCGTTCTCGCCTCTTTCCACTTTCACAGTTTTTTCCGATACGTGAGGGATCTTTTTTCTTTCTTTCTTTTCGCTCGGTATAATCGTTCTCATTTTATCATTTCCTCCCCTACCTTAGGGAAAGATCTTGAGTGTGTTGAGGAGACGTCCTTATTTTTCTCAGTCTGGACATGAAGTTTTTTTTATGTTTTTTTGTTTTTGCTTAAAGAGAAGTTCAAATTAAAAACACTTGTAGTTGTTTGCGCTGTAAAATTTCATTCAAGTGTTGAACGTGTTTTTGGTTTTCATCTGTGGTTTTTATGGCTTTGCAATATTCGAAAAAAATGTGTTTCGCGTCGTTCCTGCTGTTTATTTTCCGTATACTCATTTTCGAGAGAAAACATAATTATCAAACTAGTACTTTTTCGTAAATAATGAATGGAAATAGCAATGACATTTTATTGTCAAGGATTTTTTTTCTTATTAATTAAGGGAAACCCTCTCGATTATTACTGGTACAAATACGGTATTATTACGTATTTCATTTGTTGTTATTTGCAAGAAAATATGGAATGGTTCATAAAATGAACTCCATGAACATTTTTTTACCAGTAGTTTATTCTAAGCCGATTGCTTAAATGAATCAGCTTTTGAGATTTATTTTGGTAATCCTGCGTATTTTATAGATCAACGTCTATTGAGATCTTTGGCAATGTTTGAAAATTCAAGATTTTTGAAGAAATATTATTTTTTGTACAGTGTAAATACTTTTTCAGTTGTTTCCCGATGTACCAACTTACCATTACTTTTACTCTTTTTGTACTTACAAATGATGTGGTTGAAATTTCATTGACTTTTAAAAACCTGTTCATATTACTATCATATAGCATCTGACACAAATACGGTGCATCGAATGTCACTATAGGGAATGTCTCGGGCACTTGTTCTTTTTGATGCCAATTAACTTAATATTGAAATGAGAAAGGAAAATAGTTAATGGAATAATAAACGAGAGTATTCGAGAAAGCTGAAGCATACCCGCTGCCTCGAAATAAAAACCATAAACATGCTTTACAAAAATCAATGTCTTGCTTTTCGTCATTTCGTGATGATTTGTCCATATAAATAAGTACAGATGATTAACATTATAAAGCCGCGCAACATGTTCCGGAGGATGCTTTTATCTCGGATCTGCAGCAACGAAAGGCTGGCTGCGCGATCTTCGTAGACTGCGCACGGCATTCTCCTTATGTGGCTTTATGCGGCTTTCTTGTCCCTCGGTTGCTACCTCTGAATTGCGCGCTGCGTCTTGTCTTTCTGCGTCGCGGGAAACTTATCGGCGGAAAGTTTTTCTCCTATAGCCCTAGCAGCGGTGCTAACATCCTTCTCACCATTTGAAAAACCAGGCCCTCCCGCTTTTTCACAGAGAGAATAACTTCGCTGATCCGGAAAAAAACATTAAATTAAATCTGAAAGAATTAAACACTTAAATAATAATAATAATTAATAAATTAATAATAATAATATATCATATTATTATTATTTATTATTATATTTATATTATGATGCGGATATTTAAGATCAATTATCTTCACCGAGTTCGCGTCATATTTATTCTGGGAGATTAACATATTCATTATGAGACTAGCTTTTCGGCTGTTATTCATTAATGTAAGACGCCTCGATATAGAATTACTGAGGTGATAGGATGAATGATGGGAGACGAAAGATACCAATCACAAAATTCGACACTCTACGCAGGACACCTCTTATACTGAATGCAATTTTTATCTCCCTGAGTTTGCTAGTTCATGGGATGCGCAGATGGAATGAATGATGATTAATGAAAGTTTAATGACGGCACACCCATACAACAGATAGCTACGTCTTGCCTGACGCGAACTTGATCCGGCATTCTTCGGTGGAGAAGCACGGCATTACTGCTTCAACGATCTCGGCTATCGGATCGGCATTTCTTCTTCTTCTCTTCTTCTTTCTTCTTTTTTTATCTCTGATTATTATTATTATTATATTATTATTATTATTCATTATTATTATTATTATTATTATTATTATTATTATTCTTTTTTTTTACTTGTCTTGTATACTTGTTTCTTATTGTTATTGTTATTCTTTATTCTTATTCTTATTCTTATTCTTTCATTCTTATGTTCTTATTATTCTTATTATTCTTATTATTGTTATTGTTATTGTTATTGTTATTGTTATTGTTATTGTTACGTCTCTTAAATTAGGTAACTGTGTCTAGGACGCGGTGCCTCCCGAATAGGCATGAATCAATCCCCTACCAGGAAATGCCCTTCCAGTGAGGTTACAATAGGGTACAGAAAAATACAAATTTTGCGCATGCGCAGTGAAGATTCTACTTTGTACACGGTTCATGCACATCACCTTTCACTACCCGTACTCTTGATTTTATTTCACCCCTGTACCCATAGTTCTGAAGGCGCCAACACTTACATGTGTGTGTGTGCGTGTGCGTGCGCAGCGCGTGCGGCGGAGCTGCGCGCGGGGGAGCTGCGCGTGTCGGAGCTGCGCGTGCCGTCCAAGGTGCAGCTGCGCGAGGGCGCGTGGGCAGAGCTGCGCTGCGAGTGGCAGCTGCCCAAGGGCGCCGCCCTCTACTCCGCCAAGTGGTACAAGGACGGCGAGGAGTTCCTGCGCTTCATGCCCGAGGAGCGGCCGCCGCTGCTCGCCTTCCCCGTCGTCGGCGTCCAGCTGCAGGTAATTTTCATTTAAAAAAAATTATTTCCTTTTGAGTAGGCAAATTCAAAGATCAGTGTTTAATACACTCTACAGTTGTTATGTGCGTGATTTGGGCTGTCCGGGTGACACCGCGTCCAAGGCTCTGTTCGTGCTCGTCGAAAGCTCTGCTCGAGCCATTTAGATTTGTAAAATTCCTCCCCATGGAGGGTAGTTAAATGAAGTCGTAGGTGTCACCCGGACAGTCCAGATTACGCACATGACTGGCCGCGGAAGCCTACGACTTCATTTCCATTTGTTATGGTTGCTTCTACTTATATTCACTTATTATATATATATATATATATATATATATATATATATATATATATATATATATAGAGAGAGAGAGAGAGAGAGAGAGAGAGACAGACAGACAGACAGACAGACAGACAGACAGAGAGAAATAGTGAATAGGTAGGTAGGTAGATACAGATATATACATATAGATAGATATATAGATACGAATACACAAATAATTAACTTTATTTGTCTATCCGTATAACCGAGATGGCTAAGATAGTAGTGTTATGGCGATCTCGGATCGAAGGATCGCGGTTTCGAATACCACCTCGGGCATGGATGTATTTGTGATCGTCCCTTCACCCTTCATCATTCTCCTATCACTTCATTAGAGAATGATTAACAATTCCCTGCGCGAGCAGGAGGCTCTTGCCCTTAATGGGATGTACAGTTCGCTAATGAAAAGAGCAATCTTAATAATAATAATAATAAAAAATACTACGTTAAATACTTGCGTTACTAATGGGGTGGTAGAGATATCTTTATATAATATCTCTACTTTGTTTCGTAATCTGAGAATTTATTAAAGAGTGTATAGAAAGTGTATAAATTTATTGGTCTTTTATTTTTCTTTAATTGAGTGCTAAGAGACGATAGTTTTACCTTACATGTCTTTGCAGTGTGTTTTTACACTGTTGTTTTTAATTTTCCAAATACACTTGGCCAAATATCCGTTTTATATAAACGGAGTTTAACAATGGGTAAACACGTAAATTGCATTTACTTGAATTTTATCTATTTTTTAGGGAAAATTGTTTTGGTTTCTTGAAGAATAAAATATAAAACCATTATTAACACTTCCGTAAACTTAAACATTTCTGTAAGTTTTGACTTCGTTCTAGCATTGACTATGGATTGTACTGTTAAGTAAGTTAATCTAACAAAATAGCACCACACCTAACTAACTTTGCACTTAGAATTGTACTCAGTACACTGACTGATATTTGGGAATGTCCGTTTGAATTTTACATTAATGTCAACAACTTAGTCTACTTTTCTCAATAATGGTATTGTAAGAACTAATTTGTACGCATTACAGCAAGTTGTCTTTTTTAAAACATATCAGTACTTTCTTCTCTGCTGTAAGATCATAATAAATAGAAATGGAAACAGCAATAAAAATAACTAATCACACGCTGAATAGTTGAAGAATAGGAGATCAGTCCATTCATGCAGACAAAAGATGATAATAAACATTCGCAACTCACGCATATTGTATTACGTTAGACCACACATACACTTGAAATTTAAGTGGACCGTTCATCGCCAAAAATGCATCGAATTTTCCAATAATATAAAATGAAAAAATATAAATGATATGACAATTCATTAATATAAATAAACCACAAAAGCTTAAGACAAAAATAGCCATTAAATCGATAGTGACATTCCTAAATTTTGAAAACTTCTAAAATTTAGCCTCTAATAAAACGAAATGTGTCACATTCAGTCTTTTCCATTTTATTGAGTAAAATACGCTAAATAGATGTATTTGCTTTTTAATAAATACTAGACAGATAATTGCCCTCGAGGAGCAGGTAACCCTTTCAAAAAGAATTGCAGTATATTCCAATTTAAGCCATATTTACTACATACAAAAAAATCTCCCCCAAAAATGAACTGTGGAAAATCAATCTACTCATTGATGTCATTTTCAAAGTACGTCCCAGGTACAAACATCAAAGACAGTTATTTAAATATAAACATGATGTAACATTTTATTCTATAAAAGATCAAAAGAACATAATTATCCATTAATGAAGTTTTATGTCCGTAATTGAAATAGTAACTAATAATCAATATGTCAATGAGACTAAATACATTTTTAAGAGTTTCTTTGATGTTTGATAATGGTGTAATTTACAGTTAATTTTGTTGCCCATATGTTCTTGTAGGTTAAAACAATCCGTCACAACGACCCAATTACAGATGGTAAATTAAAAGTGTTATTTGCTGCGATCCTTCTAATATTACTTCGAAGAAGCTGACTGGTTTTGCAGGACATTTTCGTACTAAAATACGTCTACTTAATGTAATGTGATGATCTGTGTGAATTCAATGGGAACACGCTATTGGGATGGACTTGGGATGGACACTTCTCCACTGGTTGAACTGTATGAAAGGAAACTCGAATACCATGGGGTTGGTGAAGGAAGATAATGAAGAAGAAAATCTTGAAGGCTGTTGTGCGATAAGAGTAAATTATTTTTGAAATTTGGAAATAGTTTTACGAGTCTATTAATGTGCTGCATTAATCAGCAAACGAGCTGATTTAATTTTAAATATCAGGGGGGTTGTCTAAAATTTGAACTAGTTTAACGTTCCTTCAAAATCATATCACGAATAGAATATTGATCGCAAAATTGTATCACGATATTATTGTTCACGTCACGAAATGACCATCACAATAAGCAATTGTGAAAACAAGAGGAAACACAAAATGCATATCCAGCCAGCGATGTTTCATTCTTTAGTACCTAAATACTACCAATTACGTATTAACATTACATTAATAGCTAATACTGATAAACCTTTTACAAGGATTTAAAATACTACTGAACTCTCTCTTTTCTTTTAAAACAATTTCATGTAATAAAAGCTGCTTCAATTTTTTTTCTGCGGGAGAGTAATAATAGGAATTAAAGAGAAAAAATCGCCTCATAATTTGTGTTTCATTGCACAGAGATTAGTACCTAAGCTTTATGGATGTCGGCACTGCTTGGTACTAATCTCTAGAAAAAAAGCGGTTTCCCTCGCATTTGTGGTGGCACTATGTCATCCCATAAGATAATAAGTAATTTAATGTATTGAGTGAAATAAATTTTGAAGTCTGACACCCTTGAGATATTTTGAACGTTTTATTTGAAAATCTTCTACCAACTTCGTCAGAAATTTTTATTATTTTCAAACATAAAAGGTTATTTACTAGTCACATTTGCATTGTAAAGCATTCGCATTTGCACTCGTGGTGGCTGAAACTTGTAAACTGGACTTAATATTATTTGTAAACACAGAGATATAACGTAATGCGTTGCTTATTGTAAACATTCTGCACATAACGGACTCTAGCAAATATGAAAACACAAAATACATCCCTGATATAAAATGAAAGTATAGTACGAGTATTAAACATGTTGTAGAATGTATAGAATAACAGCTTTTTTTGATTTAAAATATGAAGGTACAGACTTATGCGTTAAGAAACTTAATGTTCACTTCCTTTATCAACGTCCTTTGTGCCATCCTAACCATTTACATAGTTAGTACAATGTATCCTTGTGCTCGTCTCTTTTTGACAAGATATGTGGAAGAAAAATAAATTATTCATTGTAATCAGTAACTGGATCTTAAATAGTTTCTTATTTAAAAAAGATTCACTGGTTACTTAGGGTTGCAAAAAAATTACTAGTGGGAACGGGGTTTTAACAGACCACGATTAACAGAAATGGAAAACACTCTTGAAACAAATCAGTATAATATCAAAAAGAAAACAATATTACATAACAATACCCACTCCTAAATGTAGTACAGATTGGCTATAAGCACGAAAAGACACAAAATCTTTTCACAGACTCTGTCTAACTTAATTTTGAGACGATAACTCTCAATAAAAAACGACACGTGTACAATTTGGTTAGGAAGGAATGCAAATATTGTTACACTAGTTTCTAATAAGTAACCTTCTTTAGTCTGTAATTTCTATATCCAAAACAGAATTACTTTTACCTATCCTATTGGCAGACAAAAATCTCTCTCATTAATCGCTGTCATATAGACTATCCCTACCGTGCAGTTACAATGAGCGTAAGTAATATAATGTTCATATTTTCTTTCCTAATAACTATGATCGTTCGTGAGATAATAGTTGTACCAAATCTCTCTGTCTAGAGCCTACAACAAGTAAATCAACTGATGTATAGGTTATCTTGCTCCCTAACAATCCTCTAATTTGATTGTTAGTAAAACTGAGAAGCTAATCGCGCATTCCATATAATTATTGATTGAAGCATTTTTCGACCTCCCTTGTTCCTTCCGCTACCGAGGTGCGATCTTGCCACCGGTCGGGGTCCGTTACGTGGCTATTACTTCTGCACCGTTCCCTCTCACAGGCACCTAGTCTCCGTCGAGTTTTACCAACAGTTACGTCAGTCGGACGATTCTTGATGTATTCCCTGCTTCTCGGCTGCGACACCCCTCCTTTATAACTCGCTGAGTAAGTACACGCTGGCCAGTGCACTGTCGTTGATGACGGAAGTGTAAAGGTGATACCTATCGCTTCAACACTTGCTCAGCCGTGAGTACAGAGAGATAAGCCGATCCGGTGGCCGCGATCGCTAAGGTAGTAGTGCCGTAGGGATCTCGGATCATAGAATCGCGGGTTCGAGTCCCACCTCGGGCACAGTTGTATTGTGTTCGTCCTTTCACCCCCTACCATCATCATATCGTGTCATCCGCACAGTTACGATAGCGTTACAAGCAATAGTGGTCGCTAATGACCTAGAAGTTGATGCAACCTTAAATAACAAAAAAAATAAAACATTGTTCTCAGATATGGAATAGTTCCTATGAGGTGCCATTATGATTTCCTCAACATCTGTTGTAGTATTAAGTTAGGATAAGTTAAGTTATAAGTCGTCAATACATATGTAAAGTTATCAAAAACTGAACTAGGTAAAAAAATCAAATAAATAAATACACCCTCCAAAAAAAACAGAGAAATTGCGATAAGAAAGGGACCGCATTGACAGCGATTGCTTGGCCACCGCTGGCAATATAACTGCAAGTTACGTCCATCCACTCATTTGTCAGTGCGTTCGTTTACAGAGAGCTCATTTGTAAATGTCTTCACCACAATATCTTGCCTTGCATGACGTTCATTTCTCTCCGGCCTGTCGAAATGATCCCTTCTCAGAGTAACTTCTCTATATCACCTCAGCCACCCATTTGGAGTGCTTTCTCCGATACTTGCGAAACGATATTTCCGCCGGCGCTGTGGCGGCCGATCGTTTAAAAAACGATCATGTGTAATCGTAACAATTTGAACCAGCTAGACTAGACTTGGGAAGCAAACGAGCGAAAGTCTTCGCCGCAGAAGCTGCTATTCATGCGAATGCCCTCTCTGTTGCTGCGCCTGCGCAGGAGGACGCGGCGTCGGCGGAGGTGGTGACGCTGCGCAACCTGACGGTGCACTCGGGGGGCGTGTACCGCTGCGAGGTGTCGCTGGAGGGCCCGGCCTTCAAGACGGCCTACGCGCAGCAGCGCATGGACGTCCAGTGTGAGTGATCATACGTTTCTTCTCACCCCTTAAGCCTACTTTACACGGTCATTTTTTCATTTTTTTTCTGTACAGAAAGTGGATGGAAAAAAGACGTTCGTTTCTGCGCAGAATGTTTCGGTACCGAAACTGGATGAGAGTGATTCCAGCGTTTTACGCGGTCATTTCTGTCTTTGTACGTAATTGTGAAAAAAATACTTCCTCCGGACGCCGCATATAGCGCTGATGTTCAAACATTTGAACATCGCATCTGTGGTAACAAATTAAGTTAGGTTATATTAGGACTGAGCACGGATGCGACGAAATTCGAATACAGTCCATGTTTTATTTCTCACTACGTAATCACTTCGCGTGACAATTCAACATATCAGAACTCTCTCACGCAACTACAAAATGAACAATTCGCTCCACACGCAAAACAAATCAGAGAAAGTCTCGTAAAATGTCGCCAGGAGCTCGGTAGTCCAACTGGATGAAATCTGTACCAAAAAATTAAGCATGCTTCATTTGTTCATACAAATTACATCCAGACTGCTCTGTATCATTTCTGTATCGGCGAATGATGACAATATGATCGTGTAAATCAGGATTTAAACACGACTTCATTTTGACGAAGGCGTCCGGAGGATTAGCGAATTCACGCTTGTACAGTGGTGCTTCTAGGATTCTAGAAACTACAATGTTTTTGTGCGCATTCTTTAGAATTCCGGGATCGTTCGTCAAAAGGTAAAGTACGTAAATAAGGTTTTAGCGATACGCATGTTTATTTTTAAGACTCGGCATTCAAAACACCCTTGGTGCAGCAGTATATGGACATTCGGTGTGTGACGTCATGGATACTCGACCACAGACACAGAGCTTTCATATAACAAATATATTTATTAACAAAGAAAACAAAACAAATATATGATTTCGAAAGGTTTCGAGATTGTGGTATTCGCCACTGCTTTCTTTTGAAGCGCGCACAAAGCCTAGCTTCCGTGACCGATGTCACGCTGGGGACACAAGTCCGTTTCTGGCGCACCAACGGCTGGTTTGAGTCGATCGCAGGAGCGATCTTATCCGATTGAGAATCGGCCGTGAATCGTGGCACTCAACCACTTCTTCACCTCGGAGCACGCCACACAGCATCGTCCCCCGTGACCGCAGTCACCCAGGACACTAAAGTCCGCAGGCTTCGTAAACTAGTGAATCGAGCCTCGCGAGCCGTGGCTCGCATATGCACCGTCGTGGCGCCAAGTTTTGTGCACACCGACGAGGTTCTCCCGCTGTCTCCCGAACCCACCCACTGCTCTGTACACTCTGTTAATATAGGCGAGGCCCACGTGACCTACTACGTCACGCCACCCCTCGTTGTTATAACAGTGAAAAGTTTCTAAAGGCCGGATACCCCAAAGCCTTGTGTCTCCCGTTTCCGCGTTCTTGTCCTTTACGGAAAAAACCCTTCTTCCTGTGGCGAGGCTAATCCTCTACCAAGCGTCCCCAAATAGATGCCACGAGGCACGCTGCTAATACGTTACAGCTGTGTGTGCTCTCGACTTCTCTTCCGGTCGCTTACGCTTTTTCCCTTACAGGTGACTGAGAGAGTATTATGATTTCCAGGTTTGGTAAACTACTTTGGTAATTAGTCCCATGGTGTAATGTACCCTATAGCTGGAAGGTGGCCACAAACGTCTCACGTCGAAACGTGAGGTAGGCCCTGATACGAGTAAACTGTGCTCGTCGAATTTGGATTTTCACCTCCAGATTTCTCCGCCTTTGGAGCACCACCGCAAACACGCGACAAACTCTACATATCGTACGCGACCTTCTAAATTCAGGAATTATCTCCAGTAGAGCACCGCCCCAATCGCAGCAGACCTCAATCTTCCCCCCGCTGGTCTTCTGGTATGATTGAATAAAAGTGGTAGTAAGAAGAAATGAGAAACTTTAGTGCAAGTATTGCGAGATTCCCGAACTCTAGTAGGGTCAGAGATTCTCGTGGGAGCCGAAGCCAGACGACGATCAGAAGAGACTCATGGTTAAAATTGGTTCATGTAAGAGTAAGGATTTTCTGCAAGCACTGTCATCTTTAAATAAATGTCTCTAATAAATGAGACAGTTTTAAATAAATTTTAATAGAATGCATTATACTTCTTTGTAAAAGACCAAAAGTGGTAATCCGATGTTGGAGCTAGTAGGAGACTTTTTAAGAATTTTAGTGGTAATTTTTTTTTGAATTTCAAATTTTGATACAATTTTAAGCCTGTGCTTGATAGCACAAATTATGGCAGTTACTAGAGTAGAAATTTGCATTTGCGCTCCGTACATAAATTTTTGCTTTTTACGTGAAGTTTAGAAAATACCTATAAATATTAAGTAGTAGATCATTTTTGATGAAGAAATATAATTAATTGAATTACTTTCTCTTCTTGCACAATAAGCCAAAGTTTCTTTACATGTTCATAACATATTACAATTTTACATATTGTCGGTGCACAAGAAAAGTGAAAAATTGGTTTGAAATAGCTTTTGCGACAACTGTTGCCAATGGAGCCTTCTTAAAGAAACGTGTATGCATAAACATCAATTATGGAAGCTCAAGTTTTAATATCGACATTTTGTGCTTGATGGTTTTATGTTTTCCGCCATTTTGGTTGTCAATGAAAAGTCTCCCAGGAGATATGGCTCCTTGTCCCTCTATTCCTACGCCCTACCTCGTATTCATCTGCCCTCCTCTTCCTATATCCTTATGCGGTGAACTGAAAAAGTTATAATCCCTTGGGATGACACTACTCGCCCAGTTTAAAGCTCAGTTTTGTGAAATGTTCAAATACTATTTTCACATACTTTTGTTAGTTAAGATAATTGAAAATTTAATAAACACGTACACAATTAAAATGTTATTTTCCTATATCATATTCACAGTATTAAGTCTACGATTATTGGCTTTATCTCTCTTTAATTTGTCAATTTTGAGAAAATTTGCAAAATTAATAAAACATTTGCGCGCATAAATTAAACAATTTTCAATTATTAGTTTTCAATTAAACATTGGACTTCTTATTTTCTCCTGCAATAATAGATAAGTGTAATTAGCAGTGTTCAGTGTCAATTTTTGATACAATTATAGTTATCAATAGTGTCATTCTTTTGACACGTTAATGATAACGAGAAAAACCTAAAAGCAATGATGCAATATTGCTGCAAAACTGGAATGCGATTATTCGAATAGTGACAGCAATAGGGCTGAATTAAATAAAACCATTTTCGTTTTGTGATTAAACTCAAAATCACGGCGAGAAGAGCATCGTTTTTGAGAAATTACATGGATTTACAACGCAATATCTAATGTCACCAGGCTCCCGTCAAGACGTAAGATCCATGTTACTCTAACGAGCACGTATGTATATGTAATATATATTATATATATATATATATATATATAATATTTTTATTTTATTATTTAACAATTAGTTTACTTGATCCTATGTAGCTAGGCCGAAGGCCTTTAAGCCATTACAATACCTACATCTTTCGCGTTCTATCTTTCGAATTCTGGTATTCACCCAAAATGGTCTCTCCATTGCATCAAAGCCGCGGAAAAAAAGACCATAAGGTACGGCTCAGGAAAAACACCCTGAAGGGGAAAAACCTGCCGTCAGAAGCCGAATACATACTAATCTATCCGACGTTTATTTTAACTATTAATTTTCTGACGTTGGCGTCCCTCCGTCTCCTTCCAGTGCTTGGCCTCCTCAGCACCTGAAATCAAACAGCGCACAAGAAGATCGTCCGCACGCTAGCGCTCTGCCCTTATATTTTAGATTCCCACTAACCTTCGCCCCCCTAATGTGCTTATTACTATGCCAGTTTTATTTTTAATTATTATATTGACCTTGTTACTTACCAATTGACTACGACTCATTGACTTATTTTTAACTGTTTAACTAACTTAACATAAATTACTGATTAACTTACATATTGGTTAGCTTATTGATCTTATTTATTTCTCTCCAGTCTAGGCTCCGCTCAAGCTAATCGGTGCTGTTTCCCACTCCTAATTTCAGTTTCCCCTAATTGTCCGAACCTTTCCTAAAAATGTTCCTAATTCTTTCATGAATTTAGACCTTTTATCACCTAAAATGTTTTGGGCGAGCGTTTACGTTTTCCTGTTTAGAAGTAGTAATTTCCCATTCCAATCCATTTTTTTCTCCATGATTCGGTTGCACAGCAAATTAAGAGGATGTGGATCCAGTTCTTCCCTATCACCGCAAAGCACACAGATGCCATTACACTTGCGTCCTTTAGTCTACGCTGCATCCATCCCCCAACCCTGAACCAAGCGTATCCCCTCTTGCGCCCTTTCCGAGAGTATGAACGTAAACTTTCGCAACCCCATAACGGACTCGCATGGATTTGAGCTACTAACGAACGTTTTTTCAGCCGTTGCTGCCCAGATCTCTTGCCTTTTAATATCCGCAAGCTATTGGAAATCAGCCGTTCTATCTCACGGGTTTCCCTATCTCCCACCATTTCCGGAGAGACGTCTCCCAACACTGCGCGGTCAAGTAGCCGTTTAATTTGTACGCCCAGTAGTGATGGTCGCTTCCCTGCCATTGCACTCTAAAGCACCTTTGTATAAGTGTGTCACCCTGTTATCTGCTAATATAAATCCAAAGTTTAATAGATGTCATTTTAAAAATCTCTCCAAATTCCTATACTAACCGACTTCTCTTAAGACTCCGGCATTTGCTGCGCATCTAGAAACTCCATAGAATTTAATTTGAAATAAATGTGTTTCGATACTTTCTAGTCGATCTATCTTATCACTCCCCAGATTTCTGCCCCATAGTTCATAGCTGGGAGAACTAACGATTTGAACATTGTATCGCACACTTTACCGGCAATTCCGGAACCCTTCACACTGCGCCAACGATTTCTTTAAGCGCAATTCTTCCTTTGGATGTGAGCGCGTCAGTATGTGATTATTCCATCCCCATTCATGGAAAATTTGCCACCAAGATATGTAAATGTTTTGACGCGGTCAATTTCTCCCTAGCGTAGTACCATTTCTCTTTGCTACCCCCAGATAAACCGCATTCTTGAAGATACTACTTTCGTTTTTTGAATATTTACTTTTAGTCCCATGTCTCACTATACCGTTCTAGAATATTTAAACTC
>BOPP01000026.1:8625210-8637704 GCA_017312745.1 Gryllus bimaculatus | reverse complement strand
ACAAATATATTAACACTCATAATCTACTTACACGCCTAGCTCTGGTATATGACCTACTATCCCCTGATCGCTGGTGAACGATCAAACCCGATTGAAGATTGGATTTCGATTTGTGCATAAGTACCATCGCCACTCTTACTTTTGAAGCGCGCACAAAGCCTAGCTTCCGTGACCGATGTCACGCTGGGACGGCAAAAGTCCGTTCTGGCGCACCAACGGCTGGTTTGATCGATCGCAGGAGCGATCTTATCCGATTGAGAATCGGCCGTGAATCGTGGCACTCAACCACTTCTTCACCTCGGAGCACGCACACCAGCATCGTCCCCCGTGACGCAGTCACCAAGGACATAAAGTCCGCAGGCTTCGTAAACTAGTGATCGAGCCTCGCGAGCCTGGCTCGCATATGCACCGTCGTGGCGCCAAGTTTTGTGCACACGACGAGGTTCTCCCGCTGTCTCCCGAACCCACCCACTGGCTCTGTACACTCTGTTATAAGGCGAGGCCCACGGTGACCTACTACGTCACGCCACCCCCTCGTTGTTATAACAGTGAAAAGTTTCTAAAGGCCGGATACCCCAAAGCTTGTGTCTCCCGTTTCCGCGTTCTTGTCTTTACGGAAAAAACCCTTCTTCCTGTGGCGAGGCTAATCCTCTACCAAGCGTCCCCAAATAGATGCCACGAGGCACGCTGGCTAATACGTTACAGCTGCTGTGTGCTCTCGACTTCTCTTCCCGGTCGCTTACGCTTTTTCCCTTAACAGGTGACTGAGAGAGTATTATGATTTCCAGGTTTGGTAAACTACTTTGGTAATTAGTCCCATGGTGTAATGTACCCTTATAGCTGGAAGGTGGCCACAAACGTCTCACCCGTGAAACGTGAGGTAGGCCCTGATAGAGTAAACTGTGCTCGTCGAATTTTGGATTTTCACCTCCAGATTTCTCCGCCTTTGGAGCACCACCGCAAACACGCGACAAACTCTACATATCGTACGCGACCTTGCTAAATTCAGGAATTATCTCCACCAGTAGAGCACCGCCCCAATCGCAGCAGACCTCAATCTTCCCCCCGCTGATCTTCTGGTTATGATTGAATAAAAGTGTAGTAAGAAAGAAATGAGAAACTTTAGTGCAAGTATTGCGAGATTCCCGAACTCTAGTAGGGTCAGAGATTCTCGTGGGAGCCGAAGCCAGACGACGAATCAGAAGAGACTCATGGTTAAAATTGGTTCATGTAGAGTAAGGATTTTCTGCAAGCACTGTCATCTTTAAATTAAATGTCTCTAATAAATGAGACAGTTTTAAATAAATTTTAATAGAATGCATATAACTTCTTTGTAAAGACCAAAAGTGGTAATCCGATGTTGGAGCTAGTAGGAGATTTTAAGAATTTTAGTGGTAATTTTTTTTTGAATTTCAAATTTTGATACAATTTTAAGCCTGTGCTTGATCAGCACAAATTATGGCAGTTACTAGAGTAGAAATTTGCATTTGCGCTCCGTACATAAATTTTTGCTTTTTACGTGAAGTTTAGAAAATACCTATAAAATATTGAGTAGTAATCATTTTTTGATGAAGGAAATATAATTAATTGAATTACTTTCTCTTCTTGCACAATAAGCCAAGTTTCTTTACATGTTCATAACATATTACAATTTTACATATTGTCGGTGCACAAGAAAAGTGAAAAATTGGTTGAAATAGCTCTTTGCGACAACTGTTGCCAATGGAGCCTTCTTTAAGAAACGTGTATGCATGAAACATCAATTATGGAAGCTCAAGTTTTAATATCGAACATTTTGTGCTGATGGTTTTATGTTTCCCGCCATTTTGGTTGTCAATGAAAAGTCTCCCAGGAGATATGGCTCCTTGTCCCTCATTTCCTACGCCCTACCTCGTATTCATCTGCCCTCCTCTTCCTATATCCTTATGCGGTGAACTGAAAAAGTTATAATCCCTTGGGATAGACACTACTCGCCCAGTTTAAAGCTCAGTTTTGTGAAATGTTCAAATACTATTTTCACATATTTTGTTAGTTAAGATAATTGAAAATTTAATAAACACTACACAATTAAAATGTTATTTTCCTATATCATATTCACAGTATTAAGTCTACGATTATTGCGCTTTATCTCTCTTTAATTTGTCAATTTTGAGAAAATTTGCCAAAATTAATAAAACATTTGCGCGCATAAAATTAAACAATTTTCAATTATTAGTTTTCAATTAAACATGGACTTCTATTTTTCTCCTGCAATAATAGATAAGTGTAATTAGCAGGTGTTCAGTGTCAATTTTTGATACAATTATAGTTATCAATAGTGTCATTCTTTTGACACGTTAATGATAAAAGAGAAAAACCTAAAAGCAATGATGCAATATTGCTGCAAAACTGGAATGCGATTATTCGAATAGTGACAGCAATAGGGCTGAATTAAATAAAACCATTTTCGTTTTGTGATTAATCTCAAAATCACGGCGAGAAGAAGCATCGTTTTTGAGAAATTACATGGATTTACAACGCAATATCTAATGTCACCAGTGTTCAGAAAATATTTATCATAACATTGATTGCAAAAAAAAATACATTAGGATGCCACCATGCATTTATGAATAAAAGTTGGCAAGAATAAACTCTCAAACGGTACAGTGAATCATCGCTATCCTGGGGTGAATAGAAACAAAACCTATTGAACTCGGCAGTGTCAATTTCTTCTTTCTTTGATCTCGAACCCTCTTCTGTAAGCCCTCAATCGTCTCCGAACATAAGACTAAATCATCAGCATATAGTAGTCCGGGAAGTCCATATATATATAATATATGCGTATGGGGGTATGCGTGGGTGTGTGAAGACCGTTTGGATGCCCCTCCGTCTGAGGTTATGGCTATGAGATTATCGAGTAACCTCGTTATCGTAAATGGACTCTCAGCCCCACTCTCGTTCAGCTTTTAGCGCTTACGAGAACCAGAGAGAACATGTGGCAAATGATAGTGTTTAATCCTAAGGGGAAACAATGAATACCGAAGAAGAAGATGAACGAATATTTAATACAGCATTTGTAGTGTTTTTTAGGTTTACATCAAAAAAATATTATTATTAATTTCAATAATATTTTTTGTAATCGATGGGATATTAATTTTGATTGTACTGATTAGTTGTAGTTTTATAGAGACTCAATTCGGCCATCGACTCCCTATACATTCCCTTTATCCCATACTCCCTTTATCTCCATTGTCCTCCTTTAAAATTTTATCACTCTCTAGGTCAATAGCGACCTCGTTGGGAACCTCCTTAAATAGTCATTGGGGAACTTCCTATGCTGACAGAACATCGCTTACGAGCGGATGTTACATGTTGCCAACTTACGTTCATTGCTGAAAATACACTTATTTTGTCGTTGGATTCTAATGTGATCAATGAATTTATAAAAAAAATATTTTTTAAAGAACTAACTCACGTTCCGAAATTATTAATGGAATTTTGAAATTTGCTTCTCTTTAAGATCTGTGGGATTAATTTTATATTTTCCCATTCAGAACCATTTGCATTCCTTATCAGCTTATAAAATAAACTTTCACTCATTTCGAAGGAAAAGGTTAATTTTTAAGTATTTTAAAATGCTGATATTCGTCTAATTCAATTCCTACATTATGTTTTGTTAGAAAATGTTCTGTTTCTCATAAGTTAACTGTTCAATGTAACTTTTGAATACCGAACACTGGAACATAAGAATACGCATATATACCCATTGCTGAATTTGTTTGAAAACAGAAACATCCGTTCAATAATGAATTTAAACCAATGAAAATAATTTATACATCTAAACTTCAGTGTGTTGTACGGGTTTTAATTCACTTATTTTATTATCTTTATTTTTTTTATTTCTTCTTTCTTTGTTGGAAAATTATGTCTTACAACGGTGTTTAAGTCCTAAGGTTTCTGGAGATTTTTTTCTGGTTTTAGTTTCTCTAATGCAAAGTAGGTAATAAACTGAATTAGGAATTTAAAATGTTTTAAATATATCTATTGTTTATTTTGCTTAATATGGTGAAATCAAGGCGGTCTAAGTGAATCTTTTGAAAAACAGCAAGGATTAATTGAAAGGTAGCAAAAATTGAATCTTGATTTACACATTAAAATATAATTTCTGGAGTAAAATAGAGATAAGTGTTTATGTGAACGAAGCTAAGTGATCTATGTTTAGCTCATTACAGATTTGGGTGTTAGTAAATAACCAAAGGAAAATGACGATTTCTTTCAAGATTTTATAAAGTTTTTAAATTTTCTAGGAGGAGCGGTTTTCCTAATTGTACATGCGTAGGTTAATGTTGGTCTTTTAATAGATTTTTATATCAGCAGTCCACATTTTTTTTAAATGAATGGAACTTTGTGGCGTGTAGACATAACAAAATTGACACCATTTTTTTCAGATAAGCCATGAAAAAAGTTATATATAACAAATACACACACACGCACACACACACACACACACACACACACAACATATATTATATATATATATATATATTAGTCACCTATCTCGTCGCCTTCTTGGACGTGATTACGTTCGGAGAAAATGTTCCGCAGTTGTAAAGAATCTAAATTGTAACCATGTTACTGACTAAGAAAGCATTTAAAAACTAAATTTCTTCAATGAATTGGTCTCCCCGAACGGGATTTGACCCCGGGACTTCTGATCTACGCTTATCCGCTCTTTTCACTAAGCTATGGAGACAAGCAGTCCTTTGAACAGGTTTCACTAGTGCAATTTTTCTCCCTCGTGACCGTGTTGGATGTACTTGCCTCGATAGCTTAGTGATCAGAGCAGCTGGAAGTAAACGAGAAGGCCTGCGTTCAACTCCCGTTCGGGACGACAAAGTCTTTGGACACATTTAATTATAACAAATATAGTTTAATTAATAATTAATTGATGAGCGATCAACTTTTTCTACAGGAAATCAATTAATTTTTAAATCAAATATGTTGATGTATAGAAATGACAAATTTATGATGTTTTTTTGTAGATATACATATTTATAATTCTATCATTGATCTACCTATTAATTCATAAATTATCTACATATCTACATTTAACACTAGAAAATATGAAAGCATTAAGACGTTTTCAAGCATATTATCAAACATAAATGTATTTAAATATGTAGAATTTGTAAAATGTATAATATGAATAATTTTCTGAATATAACATGACTCCTTTTTGCTAATTGTAATTAAATCTTAATTGTATGACGTCTGAAAATGTAAACATCACTCATTTTGACTAATAATTAATACAGAAGAAGATATTTTTAGCCGGTGATAATATGAATTATGATAAATACTTCTGAAAGTGAAATGAATTTGGGTTTTGATGGTGCAGTGGAAAGAGAGTTTACTATGTCTTCGGTAAGAGTGCATTTAAACTGGGGATTAAATATTATTGTTTTCTTAATATAATTCTGGTGTTCAAAATCTAAATTTGTACTTTTATTCGCCCCACATATTTAAGAAAAATCTGTAAAATACTTTGACATAGGATATTTACACTTTTTATTATTTGATACCAAAAATTATTTTACCCTTACAATACGCCGTGCGAACTATTTGATATGAGCGCGGAGTCTCAAGTTGTAGTAACCGGAACTACTCGGACATTAATTAGTTTATAAACAACTTTACAGAATGCAGTCGAGCGGATTATATTACATTCTTCCCCTCCTCCACCATCTGACCGCTAGCACGTATAGAAGCGTAATGTAATAAGGTGAAGTGCTGGGAAAGGCAGCATTATATCGAACCTTTCAACCAAGAGGGTTGGAGCTAAATGTGTCCGGCAAATTTATAATATTTACCACAACCACGCAAATACAAATTCTAGTAGAGCCATTTTTGAGAAAATTTTGAAAATGGACCAGGGGTTTTTATGTAAAGCACCCCCAAAGTTTAAAGAATGTTTTCGAAATTCGCTGAGCTTTGAATCGTGCCAGTTCAATAGAGGAATATTCATTTTGTAAACAATCGCTAGTGTTATTTATAGCGGACGAGCAGTATGATTTTTGTCGTCGGACGTTTGTGTCAGGTAATCTATGCAATTTTCTTGCAGAGAAAAATGACCCGTACCTCGACCACTTATTTCTTGGAATCGAGAACCCACCCACTCGTTCGTGGAACAGTCTGACTCGATTTCTCGTTGAGCGCGCAATCAACGCGCGCGTTCAACCGAAACACTTCCAGAGTAATCCTTTGTTTTTTGAGCTTATTTCGTGCGAGTTCCTAACAAGCCAAATGTGGTGAGAGGACGTTCCGAGTAGCAATAATAAAGGCGAGACATAAGATAGAATTCATTAATTAAAATGCAATTTTGTTAAAAATTTTAGAGCAATCGACCATTCAATATATGTGATGGGATATAGTTTTAGTTTTCCTACATTATGCTTTCAGTAGACTTGTTCGAATGAAACAACCAGCAACCAAGCTTGGCGGCTTCGCGCAAGCAAGTGATGGGGGGTGAGGCTTCAGATCTAACCCATCCTAAGAAGCCTATAACTATATTTCTAATAACGTATTGTTTTCAATAATTTTCTATAATAACAAAAGTTATTCAAAATCTCAGTTTAATACGTAAATAAATACATTAAATAAATAAGTAAATAAATACATTAAATAAATAAGTAAATATATAAATGAAATAAATAAGTAAATAAATAAATTAAATAAATAAGTAAATAAATAAATTAAATAAATAAGTAAATAATTTTAATTAAGCATAAATGGCATTTCCTTTATAAACAAAACATCAAGTCAGCCAGACCTTATATGTGTACCTTCCCCCGCCAACAAAAATCCTGACTACACCTCCGGAACGAATTAATCACTAAAACCCACGTTTCCCCGAAAACAAAACTCCCAGGAAACGCTTCAACTTGCTGCTTCCATCTCGGTTCGGCGTCATAACAGCGCGTGTCCCGTTGAATGCACAGCGCTGCCCAACTCGAGGTGCAGTTCGCGCCAGTTTGCTCGCCACGCCACGGCACGCCACGCCACGCAGTGCCACCCTATTCGACGCCCGTTCCGCCCCTTAATTGGCGCTCTGGCGAAGCACTAGCGCCGCGAGCCGCACTTGCCTTAATTAGGGACAGCTTAGCGGGAAGAGAAATTAGCGGCCGCTGATTCTCTTAAGCGAGAGCGTTTGAGTACTAAACAACTACAGTTTCGTCGATTAAGGAATTTGGCACGACGTTCCTGGCATGCTGCCCGCCAGTGCTGCCATCAGCGCCAGCCCTGCTTTAGCATAATCGAAGACGGAACTGTTTCGTGCTGTACTACAAGAACTCCGAATTGCTCTACACCCTCACTCGCTGATTAATGGAATAGAAACAGCAATTAAACTCTGTCTTACAAATGTGAACATGATAACGTTGTAAAAAAAAGTTTGCAAAATGTTCCACGCTTGTTATTAACTAAAAATATATTATCCTTGTCCGTAGAATATTGATAATATTTTTAAAAAATGCGGTAGTTTTATTCAAACAATTATTAGCACAACACCGCTCAAGAGTGTCATTTTGACACCTGCAATATTTTATTTTGCAATTGGTAATTTTAGTTTTTTCTTGATATTCACAATAATTGATGTCTTCGAATGTTATTTTTTAAGTTTAAGAGATTTTAAACAAAGAAACTTTAAATTTTTATCCAACAGTTTACCTATTACACCCATGGGTCGTATATCGCCACCAACATGCTACTTTCCCTTGGGACTGTATTATAATCTTGCACTTTCCAGTATAGCCTCTGCATGTTATTGCCTTTATTATCCTTAAATGTCTTCAGTTTTTATCTATTCATTCATCACCCGACTTTGATTTATGGTTTCAAGAAAAATACTTCTCACATTGCGGCTGGCATGGTTGTTTCTATTTAGATTTAGTTTCGAGGGACGCCACCAAGCTATGATAAATGCTTTTTACTTTTTACTGATACGTTACTGCTCGTTATTGCCTTCGACACGTAACTTGATATACACAGCATAACTTACTTGGATCGGGAGGATTGTGGTTATGAAAACAGTTGAGCGATGCTACATGTTCTCTTATGGAGGAAATTATGGGAGGAAAATATGAAAAGGCACACCGAACCAAGTTAACTAGTTAATAATTTAACTAGTAAATAAGTAAATTTGAATTCTTAAAATTATGTAAAAAGATGAAATCCTATATGTACCACGAGTGGTTCTAATGATCTTCGACGACAGAAAGCTTTCGCGCTTTTTGTCGCTGCTCGATTATTAGAACCTTCCTAACAACCTTGGTGCGTAAATAATTTATTCAGTAGGCGTGTTTCTAAAATGTGTATCATAGAGGTTTTACATCTTTTGCTCTTGGGGATATTCCCTTGTTTCGGAAGGAACTGAAGAAAACGATAATGTTGGCTAAAAAAAGACGACGGTCCGCCAATGTGTGGCTAGTTAACGTACAATTTTTTGGAACTATATAGAGAAAAGATATCTAATAGCACACATGAAAACTTTTTAGTTGATGTTATGGAAACTGAACATCAATTACAATATCAAACACTTTCCTTTTCTTTTTTTAATACTTAAATAATAAATGTATTATTCGAAATATATATGATCATATTATACATTTTTGATAAGGTTATGAAAATAATCGAAATCTGTTCAACAAAATATTGAGTTATTATTACACCAATCAGCTGTTTATTTATTTTATTTAACGTCAAAAACTATGGAAAACTCTAAGGCATTTTTCGAGGAGGGTGCAATCTCTTTGCTGTTTCTTCAGCTCTGGTATATGTGTCTCGACTCATATACAAATTAGTTGAATAATTAATACTGATAGCCACATGTATTTTTGGTAAGAATTGGTATGAAAGTAGTATCTCCCTTGTAATGAAATGTATTTGCAAAGAGAAATGGGGTAGAGATGCTGTCTATTATTCGTTATCGTGCTCTATGTGACGCATTCGACTTGCTGCCTAGAGAAAATGAACATTTATTTGATTGTCTACATTGCCCACAGAGCTCAAGAAAACAATCTACAGATAGTGAAGTTTCATTTAAACTGCATATTCCGTTGTCGAAACGATACCCCGATACCCTTTGGCGGAGTAGGTAGGTACAGAATAGGATGTAAAAATACAAAGGTGGAACAGGTATTAACTACTTGCAGATACATCTATGTAGTATAAGAATTCCAAAGGCCATTCTAAATTCCATACAATGTGGAATAATTGAATAATTATTTTAAAAATAAGTATTTATCCTATTTGAAGTTATTGGTATTATAATCGAATACTCATTCATTTTCCTGTAAGAAAAATGATTTGTGGCAATCTTCGGTTGAGTAAAAACACCATTCATATTCCACTCCACATGTACTGTTCCTCGTGAAAAATAAGAATGGCACCTTCAGAATGGAAATTTAGCAGCGAGACCAATAATTATTTCCCACCAAATTACGGCTAAACACAATGAATGTACTGAAACCAAAATATTATAAATTGAGGTGTAAATCTTAAGAATATATAATTACACAGAAATAGAAGGTATTAATAAATGCATTCGAAAATGCTTCTTTTAATTCTCGGAGCCAAAATCACTAGCTTTCTGGTGGAACAGAACTGTTTTCAGATTAAGTTGTACCAATGAGTTTAGTCGTCTTAATTGGTACACCAAAGTAGTTTTCAATGAGAAAGCGACTATTTTCAGTACTGATGGAACATTATTTTCCAGTAAATCTTACCTTAATAACTCAATACAAAGTTGCAAACAATATAAAAGACTTATGTCGATTTGAAAAGTACGAAACGTCATTCGCCACGAAAGGTCATTCGAATACAAAGTAAGACAAGAATACATCTTATTTTAAGTGAACTACCAACATTTTTCCAGTCAACAAGTTGATAATACATACTTGATCAATCAATAATTACCTCTAATTACTAGTAATTCTCTTGAATATAATTAATTATTTGAATATAATTAATACTCATGTAAGTACTTTTTCTCCCGACCAAACCAATCCGACAGCGAAAAAAATCGAAAGCAAATAGCTAGCTTTCGAACAAGACCCCAACAAACCCCAAGAGATAACGAAAACCAACATTGTGTTGGGCGTCCGCGGCGCAGATTTTTCAGTGCCCTCGCACAAGTTAAGGCTCCAGAGTGGCCCCTCCCGCTCCCAAGCGACCGCATCCGGTGTGTATCGGCCCCGCCCCCGCCCCCGCCCCAGCCCCGTTCGCGATGTGAATACGAGTGCGATTTCCACGGCGCGGCCTACGCGGCCATATTGAGAAATTGAAACCGTTTCCCAGTTCAGCCAACTTCGGCACTGGGCCCGCGCGCGAAAAAAAAAAAAGTGAAGGAAACTAATGGTGCTTACACAACAAAAATCTTTAGCATATTATGTTTAACTTATTTTAATAATAGCTGAGTATTGCGAAAATTTATCCTATCTGAACACCATGCTGGTGTTCGAAGTTGTGATAGATTAGAGCGTAGAGTCCAGCCAGAAACTGCTTGGCTGTTGGGAGATACGTACTGGACACAAGTACAACGATTTGAATTGAATTGATTGAATTTGCCTATTTTACGTGGGGGCCGAGACTCGGGCCATCGTGCCGCTCTTTCCGTCTGACTATTGCAAATTTCGCTACGCACCACGCAAATTTCGCTACGATTTCTGGCGCCATTTTTGCAACCTGCTAGGTCGAAATGCATTTCCGCATCATAGGTCCATCTCGAACGCGTTTCGCGTTTGGAGGAAGGTTAACAGAACGGCGGTGGGACGTTGTACTATCTGCCCCAGAACGTGCGGGTGTCTTCGACAGCCAGCAAGCTACTACTTGCGGCTCTACGCCTGGCGTTACTACTCAGGAAGGCCCTTATTGACCCAACTGACCTGTCTCTTCCGTCTGACCACGCAAGATTTCGCTACGATTTGGCCGCATTTTGAACTGCCTCAGGTCGAAATGCTATTTCGGCTCATAGTCCATCTCGAATGCGTTTTGCTTGAGGAAGGTTACAGAATGGCGGTGGACTGTTGGTACCTAATGCTGCCCCAGAACGCGCGGTGTCTTCGAACAGCCCAACCACTACTACCGCGCTCTACGCCTGCTTACTACTCAGGAAGGCCCATTTGAACTATTGACTCACTGTCCTGTCCTCTTTCCGTCTGACCACCGCAAATTTTTGCTAACGCACCACGCAATTTCGCTACGATTTGGCCCGCCATTTTGCAACTGCTCAGGTCGAAATGCATTTCACATCATAGTCCATTCGAATCGAGTTTGCGTTTGAGGAAGGTTTAAGAATGGCGGTGGGACCGTTGGTACCTTGCTGCCCAGTAACGCGCGGTGTTTCCGAACAGCCAGCAGCTACTACCGCGGCTCTACGCCCTGCTTACTATCAGGAGCTCCCTTATTGACCCAACTGCCTGTCTCTGTGAGGTTCGCTAGCAAACGTTTTTGCACGAGCTGGGAAAGAAATGAAATGCGCGTATGTTTCTATTTAGCGGGGTAACGAGTACATACATGCAGGTGGAATTGGATCGTAGTTTTTGCGTTGGTGGTGCTACTACTGAAGAAAAGTCGTGAAGGGAGTCAAAATATCCGGCGCGGGTGATCAGAATCCGCGTGGTGCTCACATGTGGCTGAGAAGGCTTGCGGCTACGCAGTTAGCGCTTGGTTACCGACAGGCTTGAGTTTGAAGCCTGGAATTAGAGGGGAGGGGAAATGGTGAGAGTGGGGGAAGGCCCCTCCAAAACGGAATGATACAGGGTGGATGTATGTGGACGGGATGAGGAGTACAACTGATGCTAGCCCGTGTGGGAAAAATCAGTTTAAAAGAAGAATATAGCTTCAATAATGAAGGTTTGAAAAACAATCTTTAAATTTGAAATTCCCGTAAATTTAAATATTTTAAAGAAATAGGTGTGATACATTAATTTATAACGTGTGTTGATTTGTTTGAGTAAAATAATTTTAAAAATGGAAGAGTTTGTTAAAAAACGAGATGTCTGAGTTTAGAAAATTAAAAGATCCATCTCAATTTCGCAGTCTCTCGAGTAAGGAGGGAGTAAGGTACGATCCTCGACGATGAAACAGCTTTTTTGTTAACTCCAGATTGTCAAGCGATCCGGTGGCCGAGATCGCTAAGGCAGTAAGTGCCGTAGCGAACTCGATGAAGATCGCGGGTTTCGAGTCCGCCTCGGATGGTTGTATTGTGTTTTCGTCTTTCACCCATATTATCACATCTTATTTCGTGTCATTCCTGTCCACCTTTCTCTCTCTTCTATGTCAACAATATCTTGGGATCAATTCTTCGAGCTTTACAGCTTGCTACTTCCACTCGCTTTGCCAGATTATCGGGTTCTTGTCCAACTGAGATGTGTTGTTTTGACAAATTGTCTAGCATAGACTCAAATCTCTTGGTTAATTTTGGAACATTAAGTTTTAATGCAGTAAATAGAAGAAAC
>BOPP01000026.1:8609456-8625185 GCA_017312745.1 Gryllus bimaculatus | reverse complement strand
CTACAACAACAAAACTCTTTAGCATATTATGTTTAACTTATTTTAATACTAGCTGAAGTATTGCGAAACATTAACTCATCTGAACACCAATGCTGTTTTCGCAGCTAGTGATAGATCAGAGCGTAGAGTCGCAGTCAGAAGCTGCTTGGCTGTTCGGGAGACACCGCGTCCAGGACACAAGCATCAACGATTTGGCCGCCATTTTGCAACCTGCCTCAGGTCGATGTGCGATTCGTATCATCGCCCCATCTCGAATCGCATTTCGCTTTCAGGAAGGCCTCAGATTGTTACAGTATCATGCATCTGGTATACTCCAACGGTTCTCCTTTTTCGGTGTTGGTACCTGTGCCTACGGCGTAGTGTCTCCCGACCAGCCAAGCAGCTACTGACTCCCGATCTACGCCTGCTTACTTCACAGGGAAATATGCTTATTGACCCAACTGCACTGTCTTGGAGAGGTACTAGCTAGCAAACGTTTTTGACCGAGCTGGAACAAGAAATGATGCGAGTATGTTTACCAGTTAGACGTGATAACGAGTACATCAACACGGAGGTGGGATTGAGACCGAGGCTTTGCGTTGTGGTCCTGCTAAGAGAAGTCGTGACGGATGGGTAATCAGAATCCCGGTGGTACTCAAAATGTGTTGAGAAGGGTCGCGGCTACCGCAGTTAGCGCGGGTTACCGACAGGTTGAGTTCTGACCTGCTGAATTAGAGAGACGGGAAATGGTGGAGTGGGGGACAACCCCTCCCAAAACGGATGATACAGGGTGGATGTAATGTGGACGGGACGAGGGGTACAACTTGATGCTAACCCGTGTGGGAAAAATCAGTTTATAAGAAGTATCTAGCTTCAATAATGAAGGTTTGAAAAAAAATCTTTAAATTTTGTAATTCCCGAAATTTCAAATATTTTAAAGAAAATAGGTGTGATATATTATTTATAAGCGTGTGTGATTTGTTAGAGTAAATATTTTAAAAAATGGAAGAGTTTATTTAAAAAAAAACGATAATGTCCTGGGAGTTAGAAAATTAAAAGATCCATCACAAATTTCGCAGTCTCTCGAGTAAGGAGGGTGTAAGGTTCGAGTCTCGACGATGACAGGCTTTTCGTCAACAGCCAGATTGTCAGGTTGAATTCAACTGACGTCTGAAGGAGACTTTTAGGATCAACTAATGTGATCGGCAGTTTTCCGTGGTTTCTCTGATCAACACATCGTGATTTCCAGAGGAGTACCCTAACAAAGGGGTCGCGTGTCGCGCGTGATTCTTCCTTCCTCTTCCTTGTTCTATCCTCACCCCTTACAGACACATACTTTCACTGATATGCACTACGCTACTACATATGTCAGGAAACCAATCGGGAGCTTAGACACGCGTGGGCGGTGCCCGACGTGTGGGGATATATTATCTGAGAAAATCCCGCAATACGACGGTAGGTGCGCGCTGGATCTCACCATCCATCGGGGGAAGAACATCTCCACGTCCCGTGATAAAACATTCACTACATTTACGGGATTAAATAACATAGCAGTTAACGCGCCCGAAAACATTACATAATCAATCAGTGGCATTTTCGAGTAATTATAACCTTTCTCAAATTTGAAAGGACAGTATACATATCACTTGTCTAATCTGTTACGAAATTTTGAGTGATTTATCCCTCTATTGAGTTCATTTCGTAATCCTTCCGCGACACTACACCCGGTTGATTACGTGAGGGACCTAAGATGTGCTTTGTACGCGATTAGTCAATTCTACTCTCCCACCGAATTTCGTACTTACAATGTAAAGAGAAAGTATTTAAAGCTGTGGCTGAAATCAGCGATTTTAATTTTCTGAAAAACTCGTATAGTGGGGCTCTTCTGCCGAAAAAGTAGAAGCATTTTGTTAAGAATGTATTCGTCTGTAGCACCTCAAAACAGGGACCATGAAATAAAATAAACATTCGGACAAGAGCGAGTTAGCTCTTGCAGGACGTCCATTTGACAGTTTTTAAACATGCATTCACGTCAAAAAGTTAAAAGCTTCGCATCCGGGAGGGCAACGTTAGCTCAGGGCAATTTCGAAACAGGTGCTATGGTTTTCTAAATAAAAAGGTACTGAATGTATAGATGTAATTTTCCGTACGTCGAAAAATCGCGTTACGTTTCATGATTGAACCTTTTGACTGTTGCGTTTTACGTTTTGTTTAGTTTTCTGTCTCCTGAACCAGTTTGAGACATTTTGCCAGTAAGCATCGATGATGTAATGACCCTTTTGCCACCTGAATTACTTTCCTTCCACACACTTTGCTTCCAACAACTTGCACAATCTGAAATATTACATTTAGTAAATCACCTTTTTTTTTTGTCTTCACACGTGCCTTTTTTTTCCACGTTTGTGCCCACTGGGCTCGAGGGTGGTGGTGCTTTTAGGCAAAAGGGTCACAACGAGAGAAGAGCGGGGTGAGGGGAGAGAGTGGTGGAACGGGCCGCGAGGTAGAGGGTGAGAGAGAGAGACAGAGAGAGAGAGAGAGAGGGAGGGAGAGAAAGAGAAAGAAAGAGAGAGATAGAGAGAGAGAGAGAGAGAGAGTGGTGGAACGGGCCGCGAGGTAGAGGGTGAGAGAGAGAGAGAGAGAGAGGGAGAGAGGGAGAGAGAGAGTGAGAGAGTGGGGGCGTAGTTTCCGAGTCGCAAGTCCATTGTTTGCGTAGCGACCGGGCGAGATGGCGGGACGCGCCGCCTGGATAATGGACCTGCGCGACTTGCTCCGACTCGGTACTTGATGGGGCGCCGGAATTTTATCTTTTATTTCGTCGCAGATTGGAAAGAGGAAATGGAACCGCATGTGGGGCTTTGACGTTTCGCCATGTAAGTCACAAGCTGTGTGTGTGTGTGTGTGTGTGTGTGTGTTTTGCTGCTGCGCGAGTGGTTCGTGGTGTTGGGGATTGGAATTGGTCTTTGCCATCAGTCAGTGAAGACCAGCCCGCACGCAAAGCGAAATAAGAGGAAAGATTTTATCATTCACGAGTCGCAGTATTTTCATCGCAGTTGTGATGTTTGAATGAAAGCTGTGGTGAGAGACAGAGGTAATTCGAGTCTGCGGAAACGAAATTGAACGACGTTTGGACGAAAAGCTTTATGTGATCTACAAAGTAACAATATTTAATATTAATCTCTTATCTCCCTATTCCGTCAACATAGTATTGATCCACTCTTCCGACGCTTTACAGCTTGCTAGCCTTCCGCTTCGATTTGCAGATTATCCGGCAGTTCTGTCAAACTGAGATGTGTTGTTTTGACAAATTGTCTAGCATAGACTCAAATCTCTTTGGTTAATATTTTGAACATTAGTTTAATGCCGTAAATAGAAGAAACTTGATACCACTTGAAATTATTTACTAATTGTCGGGCAACGCGGGCTTCAAATGTAATCTTAAAAGTACTATGCAATTTATTTATTACGCCGACAGAGCGCGTCGTTGTGGGTCGTATAATGTGGATTTGTATTCGCCCTGTGTTCTTGGACGGACACTGCACTTCGAATTGTGTCAGTGTTGTGGGGAAGAGAAGACAAAATTTGAAGTGTAGTACGTACAGTGGGGTGAATGCGGCGCATAAGTTAGTAATGCAGGCACGTCAAACCGCGTCCGCTCCAGCTACTTGTCCCGCCTGGGGAGTCCGGCGCTCCTACGGGCACGGGCAACTTCCCCTGACTCCACACTCATTTCCTCTTAAAGTCCAGAAAGCTGTGTACATGCACAAGGTGAATAGTGGCTTCAAACAAAAATATGTTTGCCAGATGTTTTCTTTCACATAACCGAGAATTGTGTTGTGTTTATATTCTTCACTATTTATTACTATTTGATGTTTATTTTCTTACTAAATTTTTCTTTAAATAAACATATTTTCTAAGGGACAGAAATGTGCTTAAATGGCGATTTTTTTCTTGTTTTTGTTTTGGGTTGTCCAGTTATTTATTGTATTTAGAAATATCGTAAAATAAATTAACAAGACCCAGTAAGTTAACAATTCTTGCTTGTGGACGGACAGCCATTTAACAGACAAGAATATTTGCCTGTTAAATCTTCTAACCTTACCATAGAAAGTCCATGCTTTTATATCACTCTTAAGTGAGCAGTATTACAAAATATAGATTTTTTTGATTATTTTTTTTTAAATTGTACTCTCAATTGAGATTTTGGAATTGGACTGATGTATTATTTTACTAGATCATTTCTTTGAATTAAAGAGAAAATAAGGATTAATATAGATAAATATGTGGCAATACCTGTCGGGTAACTTCGCCCAAAGGCTGTCATGGGCCAGGTTTCCACTGACGAACCGCCACTCTAAAGCCAACTCTTGCATTTAAATCTCGCGCTAATTTCTGTGGACGCAGTGCCCGCGAGCTCTAGTAAGCTTGTTACCTTGTCCTCGGCCTTGGCATGCCTGATATAATGCAAGTGTGAATGTCGAGCAGTTAAAAAAGAAAGGATATTATATGTCACCTGAAGCACATCGTTAGTGCCACGGAAACAATTTAGAATTTAAATCACTTATTTCAAAAGTAAACTCATTTAATTTGTACCATTAGATTGAGCTATAACTAATTTAGTTTTAGGTAGTTATTTAAGAAAAACTCTCCCTTTAGCTACTGAAACCACTGTAGCGTAATGTTGTACGCCCAAAAGCGATAAATTCCCGCATCCACAGGGGTACTGTGAATGGGAATGAGTTAAGTTAGGGTTTGTTTACCTGATGTAAGCCGCGGGAAGGGCGTAGCGGATGGCGTCGTCAGCTGTTCAGACCGCCTCCGAGTCACCAATTTTGGTCACCCCACGATCCCGCGTTCTTGAAATGACCGGAGCACTCAGGAATACGGGCGTCACCAGGAATACAGACGAATGATGCCCAAATTTCATTGAACTACGGCACAATATCGTTTATTTCGCCGTTACGTAACTTGAGTCCGTTGTCCTTTCCTAAACAACTTAAGCCCTTGAGCATAAAAACAATATTGCTGTTTATTCGGCAAGAGGTGCGGGGTGCGTGCAATCGGTACCCTCTTCTCTATTGCAGTTGCCACTAAACTGATCGCACGACTGATTAATTACTTCGTGTTTCCGAGCGCAGCCGCGGGGCACCGCCCAATATACGTAATGCAAGTGTGAATGTCCTGCAGTTGGAAAAATAAAGAATATCATACACCACCTGGAACACGTCTTTAGTGTCAAGGAAACGTTTTAAAGTTCAAATTATGTATTTCAAAAGTAAACCCATTTTACTTGTATAATTAGATTGGGAATGAGCTCTAGACTTCCGCCTAGACTACCAAAAAGTTTGATAGTGTTGCATTAAATTCATGTGTGTGTGAAAGGAGGATCCAGGAGGTCTGTTGCACGGTTGTTAGAGTACTGCTCCGGCTTTCACCTGACATTCATGGAAATAACGAATCAGACCAGATGACCAGTGGAATTATTCTTTAGAAAATAGTTGAAATCGATCTGGGTTTCTAGCTAGTTACCGTCGAGACCCGGTAAAGGACAGTCAGTGGCAACAGTTCTCACTCTGAGCAATCTCAACGGGTCTGTGGGCACAGGAACTCTTTGCAGATGGAAGCGGGAACCCCGGAGCAGAGCGTATCACGCCCGCTCACCTTCATGTTAAGATTTTCAAGGCAGCAATATCTGATACTGGTCGGATGAAGGATCGCGTGATACACATCCACGTTGTTAGTTTTCGTAGTCCGGTGCTTTAGTGGGTGGCTGATGGGGAAAGATTCCCCAAAAATACCTCCAACAACTTTGCATGTGAAGTAGCGTTCAACGAGCTGTCAGTTGGGAGAAATCAGCGCGTATTTGCTGGCCATGAAGAGTTTCCAAGTTGTCGAAAGTACAGCATTTCTAGGCCCTCTCGTGGTGAGTGTTTGATGTGATAATTAATACAATATTCACGTGGTTCATTCATTTGATACACCATTTTTCGCTTTCTTTCCAATGGTCAATTTTATTTCAGTATCTTCGATCTCATATTGTGTAGGGAGAAATATATGACTAAACTCTTATCTGGGAATTATATCTCTTGAGAAAATTATAAATCTTATGTGGGAACTTGAAATTGATTCACACATAGTTTAAATTTCTTTATTGATACAAATTGGTAGACAATAAGGTGGGCGTTGTATAACATTTTTACGACGAGAAGGCAAAGATCAGGTTAATTATTTTAAGAACAGAACATGCATTTCAAGGCTTTCCATTAAGCTCTGTCAGGGTAATCTCGTTTAATGCTCTAGCAGTTGACCAATCTACTTTGGTAGCGCTAATCCATGGTTTTTAGGTCTTCGCTCTCCATGCTTATCACTTGTTAATTTTCAGGGAAACTATCAAGATAACTGAATCGGAAATGAAGTTTGACTCTCTTGTTATTTCCGAGATCATGAAATGGTAATGTAGCAGCTACGTCACAATCTCATCGTTTCTATGACAAAATTGGGTCTCAGTTAAAAATATGAAATCTGCCTGGTAAGTCCGAAGTGAGGACGTGAGGTGGTCCCATAAATTTTATTTTTGAACAGTGCTTGCCAAGATTATTTTACATGTTTCAAACGTGGCACGCTACACCAATTTTCCGCGCATCAGAAATACTCGTATACCGTCTTCATTCGGGGTTGAGATCGCAAAGATGTTTGCTTGGTGGATGGAAAGAATTTTCAAAACTTTGGACAGCCCATTTTAGATGCATTTTTGGATGTCCCCGAAGGCTAGCGACCATACCTTTTCACTGACTTCACAGATGTGCTTGCACTGACTTCGCCTTAACCAACCTACACCAACCACTTGCATTAAGAAAAATGAAAGATTTCAGAGTGAAGTGATCACAGAAATCGTAACGAAAAATTAAAGTGATTTTATTTCGACGGAGTGAAACGTTAATTACAGATCCAGATAATATTTTAAATGTTTGATTTCATACGAGACGTTATTGCTTTAAATGTTATAATGAACTTTCAATATGTAAGGGAGGTAGGCTAAAGAAATTAACCCCTTTTCAGTTTTTAACAATATATATATATATATATATATATATATATATATATTTGGTAGAAACCGTAAAGAAAGTTAATATTTGGAAGAAACAGATACGGAAAATAAAACAAAAACACTATCAGATACTTTTTAGAATTGCCTTTTTCGAATATTTTATTTCTCATTCTTTTCCAATGAATGTGAGTAGTAATTTTGAGACTATGATTATGATACGTACGATATGCATTATCCTTTCATGAAAATGGGCAATCGCCGATACATAATTTTGCTCCATGAAAAATACAATCACGAGCAATCGTAAAAACATATTCCAATGCGTTTCCCGATGATTTCTCATGAATAATAGCTGTTCATCTGCATAAAATATTTTCCAATTACATATAGAGTTGTGATTAATGATACAAGGACAATCTCATTACTGTCAAACGTGCAAATATGATCCATATACTGGTACTCATTCAGACGTTTAAATCAATATGAAAAATTCAGCATTAAGTTCCTTGCACCACCACAGAAAGCACACCGTCCAATTTACTTTTGGTTATTTCGGGGCAGTTACTCATGCCAAGTCAGCTCAATAACACAATAATTTTACACTATCGTGTACGTAGTATAAAGGAAGAATACCTCTTCTGAAGTGAAAAGTGCTGAGTTTTTAAAAAAAAGAAGTTTTAGGAGTTCTTGGTAGCGAAAGAGTGCATTTATAAATCGTCTGTACGTACATCTAAGGACGACAATATTGTCAAGAATCTTTTCAGCCTGTCGAAACAGTATTTTCTAGAAAATGGATATTTTTATCTAGATCCGTGTCCCCCATATCCGACATTATTAATTTGAAACGTTCTTTTGCGTTTTTGAGGGTTCATTTCAACATATCAACAATTAGATCACTAGTGAGGTAGACACTTCCTATTATTTAAACAAGCTCTGAGGATGATCGCTACGCGATCGAAACAATCATCAGGCCAATAAATTGTTGATACTAGACAACATATTTTATTTATCATACTTAAATATCAACAAACCTTTGGAATTTCGAAAATGTCAGTGGTCATTTATTTCGAACCTCTCCTACATCTTCAATATTAAACGCAGGGATTTCTTAATACAGTCTATTCCTACATATTAATTCTTTACATTATAACATCTTCTAATTTTAATATTATTGATTTTGTGTATGTTTGAGGCATAGTATTTGACTTGTTCAGGATGGGGGTTAAACTACCCATCATACGAGAAAGAATTTTTTGTTGTAGCATCACAACAAATAAAATGAGCCAAACCACAAGGCAGTATTTCAGTAAAACTCTTTAGTGTGCGGTCGTGCAAATGTTTTTGCCATTTCGTCACTCGCGTCTAGACCACTTGCCGTGCACCAATCGAGACGTATGAGATGTCATTCGACGCGTCTTGGTCTCCTGATGAGGAATTGATAATTTGGATCTCGCTAGAAGACCCGCTCAAACAAATTTCCAAAAACGTTTTTTTTTTTTCGTTTTTTTAACGCTGCGATCTCAATGATAATGCCATGATTTAAACCAACGCCTCCTAAATCGATCTATGTAGGTGGCGTTGATTAAATACGAAGGTGCAAAGGCATTTTTTGCTTAAAATGCAATCATTTTGTTTCAGGACCTTGACAACACTGATGTTGACATCTTTAAGTGAACAATTAAATTACCAAGTAAATCGCATTGCAGTTTAATTTCAATTTAAAATCGAATTATTGTCGTATTTTAAAAAAAGTTGCGAATACCTACGAACAGTATTGCCTTGGAACTTATTGAACTAGCAGAATTTCCAATTAGTACGGAAAAAACAAATGCTAGAGAGTGAATGAATGCTCTGTTGGACTTCGCACTTTTTCGTTCTTACATACCGATTTTCGAATGAATATGGCTCACAACTTATTCTTATTCAAGTTAACTAACACCTTAGTCACTTAAACACAAAGTAGCCCCCTTTTAATGTTAGATTAGCATGCAACGCTAGATTTGCATACAAAACGATTAATCAAGCAATTGCAGAAGTAGAAGTGAACACAAAGTTTATGAAGTTTTAATCCCTTCAAAAATTAGGGGAGAAAAATATAGAAGTTTTAAGGAAACTCAGGGTAGATTAAAAAATGTATTTGTAAAAGATTTTGCAATAGAATTTTAGGAAGTAATTCGAAATGATCTGCATTTTTGCATTTAGCATTTGTGCAAATGCTAATGTGCTTTAATAATTTTTGTGCCTATTACCAAACAAGTGTAAAATGTACCTGGACTATAATTTAACTATTTGCATCAATACCTGCAAGTATTTGTTAAAGCGATTATAATTTTGAAATTGCAATAAGACCAGTTATTATCCTGTATGGAGGTAACACACAAGGCCATTGGGTGTTGGGAACTTTTCAACGGGAGTATAACATTATTAGCTACTATGACTCATTGGGAAGTTGCCAGATACTGAAAGAAAATATTTAAAGAAAGCTAGGTATGAAAGAATTGAATTATGAAAGAAATTTTCGACTCACGAAACTATTTTTACAACAGTTTACTGCGTGGGCTACGCCAAATTGGTCAAGTATATAAAATATTCAGGAAATACAATTTATTTCAGTGTACCAGCTTGAACGAGAAAGATGAAAGTGGTGAAAAATAATACCGTACATATAGTTTTAGTATGATGATTATAATTTTTAAAATGGAAAGAAAGACGAAATTTTTTTAAAAAAAGTAAAAAAAATATATGCGACATTTTATTAATTCAAACAAATATGCTTACATAATTTTTTAATTATTTACTTAAATGATTATTTTTTCATCGAATTCGTACGTTTTGTCAAAATATCATTTTCTAACGATGGATTGGAAATTTTGGAGCAAGAAGTATTCTTAATATTGAATTTTACGATAGGTGCTGCAGCTAGAGCATAAACTTCTATCGTCATTTCTCACTAACGAGATTAATCAAGCGAAAAATCCCGTCCTTCCTAAAAGAGGACTGCCCTCCCTAAAGGAGGACGATTGGACACCGTAATATTAGGCTACGTCCAAACCTCATTTTTCTCTTTTTCTCTCATCTCCTTTTCCTTCTTCTCCTCCTACTTCTTTCACTTCCACTTTTCTTCATCTCCTTCTTTTTAATTTTCTCTTCTCGTCGGCGTTTCAACAAATATTAATATAGACGCCTATCAGATTGCATTGTAAATCAATTATTGACCCACGTTAGCGATTCACATTTCTGTACCAATATTAATAACCATGGTCTAAGCCTTGTCTGCTTTTGTGAGAGTTTCATCCTCATACGTTCTTTTGACAAGGGCAGTTCTGTTATTACGTTTTCCTGAAATTCTTGTGCCCGAATTTCATGATGTTTTATTGCGCCTTGCCTTCGAAGTAAGGAGTATTTTGAACTAGAAGATTCGTTGAAAGGAACTTCTGAACCCGCCCCAAAACGTAGTTGTCGCACTGCGACCTCCCTGTGCAGGTCTTCCTACACAAAGTGGACTCTTCTCAGCTCCGGGAAGCGGTCATTCAATTCCGAATATCACGGAATAATCGGCGTAGTCATTCCGTGCCCTCGTTATCCGCGACAGAGCGGGTTCGAGCACGAAGGCGTAGGGGCCGTTCCGATTATATGAATAGAGCGCCGAGGATCGACGTCTTATCGACCTGCTAATGCGCGGAAGGGGGGGGCGGGGGATTAAGTTAAGTGGAGATAAGGGCGGATGGCTGGCGGCGGCGACAGCGCTTTCTGAACGCTGCCCTGCCCTGCGCTGCTCTGCGCTCCGCTCCGCCTCCGTTCCGCCCGGAGCACGTTCACAAAACCTCCCAAGTGTGAAAGGAGAGGCTCGACCTGCGAAGTTTCGCGATCGCTGTTAGCAGCGTTTCGCGAAACTACGAGGTCGGTGCAGCATTATACGATGAGCATTAAACTACCATTTCCATTGGCAATTTTTTTTTCAAAAAATGCTTAACAAGTTATATAATATTGAACTACCATTTTAATTTAGGAAACTTTTAACCAGTCTATGTATGTTCCTGTAGGCGGCACAGCCTTCTTTCCCCCCGGCATACGCCGGTAATCAATAGGAAGCAACTTCACTGCGTGTCAGTCCGCATAGCGCGAGACGTTGAGATGAGAAAATCGGTCAAATTCTCTGCCACTGTCCCTGAGAAAACGCCGGCGACATGCAAAAACTAAATTTTATACAAGAGCAATGTAAATTACATTGCCATCCAGTGAATGTGCGAACTACTTTTTTAGCGTCCATAGAAACCCCAATTGAAATTAATTAATGATATTAACTAATTGTTATAGCGTGAATAATCAAACTACTTACTTTCATTGTTAGGATTCATAATTTTATAAAACTTTCGTAAACGTTCGTAAATTCGTGTGCATGCCCATTACTCAGCAATCAGAAGAGTTTTAACTCATCTGACTGTAGAAAAAACTAGAGAACTATTACGTACTATTAAACCAAGTGCAATATTTCATTTTCAGAAAAAAAATCATTTGGCAGCTAATTCACCTCTGGGATATACTTCAACATACTTTTAGCAGTTGACCTACGAACTCAGTTTCGGCATATACTACAAATTAGATCATGCTCTTCAACTCAGCTTCTAACGGGTACGGGCGTCCGCGGGCGCGCCCGCGTACAGTCGTGGCCAGCCGAGGAGAAGATTTAGATTTAGATTTATTTAGATTTATTCAGTCAAAAAAAAACAGTAAAAAATGTATGTGACGTAGGGGGGAAAATATTATCTGCGCACGTTTTCTTCATTTCCAGAATCGCTTCCCGTCATTTTAACTTTAAATAGTTGAAAGATTAGTAAAAGTTTAACAAAAATAAATAAAAATAAATTTAAAAAATCGCAATATTTGAAAAATAGTCATTTTCGTTTCTGAGTTATAGAAAACCTATTTGCAACGGTACATGAACTGCAGATTTGATTTTTCTGCATTGCAAACAAAATAGCAACTCATCCTTACCTCTACTCTTACCATTAGAAGCAAAAGGAGAGTTCAACAAAACTTGCGCACAGTGAAGCTACATTTACGTCCAGAAGCAAAGCAAGGGGTCATCTCAACATTTGCTCAATGGATCAGGGAAACTGGACAAAAACCTGATCGAGATGGGGGCCATTGACCCGGAAGCTGAAGTACATTATTTGCTACAAACATATTAAGTCTTTTTAAAAAAATATACATTTCTTTTTGATAATCAGTATAGTCTCTAATTGTATAGAAACAGTTATGTAGCAGAAAAGATTATACTTTTATCTTCAATTTGCGAACCGACTTCAATTGTTTAATGAAGAAGATTGCGGAGAGGGAAGTGCTCTTCTCACTTACGCTTTGCTTTTCGTGGAAGCAATATGAGTAGTGCGATGGCTGGCAGAGGAAGTCATCGCACGTCTCCTTTTTCTGTCTCACCGGAAAACATTTATCGCCGATGCACTTGGAGATAACAGATTTGCAGAACTTCATTCTTCTAAAAGACTGATGTTTTAATACCCTAAAATTCTCGCGGTGGTGTCGGAATTAACATGTGGAAGTCATTCCCAAGCTTTATAAAATTCAACGAAGATTATATCTAAGTTTGGGTCAACATATTGTTGTGAGCAATTTTCTCTGCAATGAAAATAATAAAAAACAAAGAAAGATTCAACTTGACGAGACATTGAAGAGCGTTCTACGCATCGCAACAGCCATTGCTTCACTTTTTACGAAAAAGATATGTCTAAAATTGATTTAATAAAATATTGTTTGTAAATTGAATTGAATTGTTCGTCTCCTGTTAAACATTAAGGTCTCTTTGTAAGTAGGAGCCCCTGGTGCCCGCCATTCCCTAACCTAACTGCTCCCTGCTTCGGCTATCAGCGACGAATTGTCGCCAAAGGCCAAGGCCAACTCACGCTGCAAGGGCTATCGCAATATTTCGCCAGTCGCCGGCAGCCTGTTTTGACAGCAGTCTGTACCCGCCGTACTCCGCCAGAGCCCGCGGTGGCCCCCGTGTCTACCTGCCGGCAGGTGAGTTGGAACTGCCTGAATTAGACGATGTTCCACGCGTCAAGCAATTTTCTGACACATATCCTGGTTCAAACAGGTCTTCTCCCGATTATCGGTTCGCTCGAACTTAAGGCTTTTCCATTTGGCCCATCGTCACAGTATTGTTTATATTTAGAAAATTTTTCGTATATACACATTAGAGCTCAAAGACACTTAAGATAAGTTTCTATCATTCTTGGCGACGAGACTAGCATGCCGAGACCGTTACATCCGAGAATGCTAATTCTGGCATTGACATAATCAAGAACGAACCATACGGATACCATGCCTGATAAAGGGGTGTGCCCTCCTCGTCGCTTGACGGAAAAGCAACGAATACTGAAGGACAGAAATGTACTTCAACACCGCTTTACTGTCCAAGTACAGTAGAATCCCGCTAATCCGAACCCCATAAATCCGAAATTTTGGATAATTCGAATAAAATTCGTCATCGCAGAAAAAAATATAATACTTATTTGCAGTGCAAAGAAAGGATATTCTTCTCGTAATTACTGTAGTACTAAACAACTAACTATTGAAACATGTCGAAATGAAATGTTTATTGCCCAGGTAACTACGGCATATATCACATGTTTATGTAGCAGTAATTTTCACTTAGGAGAACGTGCAAAATCGGTAATCTGCTTTTTGCTGTAAGAAGATGAATCTGCTTGATGATGCGATGGGATTGTTCGATCCCTACGCAACGTTGCCACATCGCCCGCTACGTTGCATTGTGTGTGATAATCCTACAGATGTATTTGTATAATGTACGGTACATTTTTTCGGATAATCCGGACATTTCGGAATCCGAGCAGATCACTCCCCCAATTAGTGAGGAATACTGGGATTCTGCTGTTTCTCTATTTAACACCATAAACGAACTGTTTATTTCGTTTTCGGCAAAGGAGATATCTGAACTGTGTACAAACTAGTATTGCTGGCTCTACGTCGAAATCCCAATAAACATTCGATCGCGCAATCCTCTGCATAATTTTTACTTTACCGTCTATCGCTTACTCTTGCGAAAAGAAAGTATTTTTATCCTGCAACGGAAAGTGGCAAATCCAGGACAGACAAACTCACATAATGTGTGTGCTAATTGAAATGATTAAACGTTAGGTCACTTTAGAAGCAAATAAACTGATGGAGCGAGCTGCCATGGAACCATTGTTTAGTGTTCGTTCCTCGGAACATGTTGTCCACAATTCCTCCGCCCTACTCAGGACATGTCGCGCAAATACCGTTTACTACTTACCAATTTGTACAGCAACTATTAATAATTCGATATGCTTTATTCGTGTATTTTTCTGAAAGATATATCAACAACATACGGGGCACGTGCAGCTAAGTGGTTACGGTTTTGCTTTCTTGTAGAAAAATGCTCATATAACCACCGTTTTGAGCTTTGGAGCGCTCTAGTAGTAAAAAATTAGCAACACAAATATTGGTTAGCACTAAATACTGCCAGAGGATCCCAACGGCTCCTGTGCGTTCACGAACCCGACAACATTGAGCGAGCGCGATGCAAACAAAATCATTCTGGGAACTGTGGGTTAACGGGGTAAAATTTAACACAATTTATGGATTTCAATAGCGCGTAAGTGTAGTACGTGCTTTTTCTCGGGAGGAGGCGGTAGTCTTCCCGGCTGTATGGCGAGATCCGGCGCCGATCTACCGTCGGCTAGCGGGGGTTTTCCCCAATCCAGATATCTCCCACCAGCGGGGCACGGCCCCAGCCGGGACAAGCTCTAAGCTCCCGACCTGTCTGACGGCATGTGTGGTAGTGTAGTACGTATTAGTCAAGTGTGTGTAAGGGATCAGAATAAGACAAGGAAGAGGTATGACAAAACGCGCGATGTCCGTGATCCGTTTGTGAAAGTACTGCTCCAGCATTCGCCTAGGGTTGATCGGAAAAACGACGGAAAACTACCGATCAGAGCAACCGGCTGTTATAATTCTCCTCCAGACAGCGACTGAATTCGACCTAGCTGATAAGCTAGTGTTGAAAATCCTGCCACCGTGAGGTCTGATACCAAGGACTTCCCGGTCAGAGGGACTGCTGTGACATCAGCTGATGGCCTGAGCCATCTTTCCCTAATATATTTTGGAGCGTATATTGTTTTTTATTTATGTATTATATTAAACTATTTTGAGGTTTAGTTAATTTACTTATTAAGTAAAAAGAGTTTTATGCCTTCACGCCGAGAGGTAACATGTACATGACGAATACGAATAGTCGTGTTTTTAAAGAGTAAATTACATAATTAATAGATAACCAAATCCCATTCATCTCGCTACGATCACATCCTCAGTAAACCACCATTATCTACAAATTAAAGTGGTCCGCATGACGGGTTTTCACCCTACGAGTCACACATATTAGTCATTTTGCAGGAAATTAAAGGAAGCCTTGTACCAGTAATGTCAAAAACGTTGCCAATAATCAGGATCGGTGGCATGGAGACAATGAAATCTTAGTTCCACTGTGTTGACTCTGAGATGAAGTGAAGTGTGCTGTAACTTACAAGTGAAATAAAATTAGGCCGGGGTTAGAAAAACGTGTAAAAAGTATGTTAGTTGCATTTATGTAAGTAATGATATTATTACTTTTTTTATAAAAGTCGTCGTTTTTGAAGAATTTTTTTTTA
>BOPP01000026.1:8566949-8609064 GCA_017312745.1 Gryllus bimaculatus | reverse complement strand
GTTAGTGTGGGTAGGATAATAGATTTATATAATAGAATCTGGCATTTGGTATTGAGTGTTGAATGTTTTTGAAGAACTAATACTCTTTAAAGCACATGCTGCTGCAGGATTCGGCGTCTCTATCAGGAAACTGAGAGACTAGTAATAGTAGTTTTCTTTCACTACACTTGTTGCAGTGATTAGGTCCGCCGGTCCGGATGGCCGAGATAGCTAAGGCAGTAGTGCCGTAGTGATCTCGCGCCAAAGGATCGCGGGTTCGAGTCCCGTCTCGGGCATGGTTGTATTGTGTTCGTCCATTCACCCCTTATCATCATCACATCGTGTCATCCTCATAGTTACCATACCGCTACACGCAATAGTGGTCGCTAATGACCTTGAAGTTGATGCGACCTTAAATAACAAACAATGGTAAGCTCGGTGGCGCGAGCTGTGCTGCTGGCACGACGAGGCAAATTGTTACAACTTTGCGTTAGACCTACAGTTCATGGTCATATGTAGAGACTCTCGATGCGATCGCAGTTTTACATCTCCAAACGCTCCCGCAAGCAATCAGAGTTTAATAATAGAGTTTATAAATGAAACAAATTAAACTGAAATCTCTTTACATGCATCTCTGATTCCTGGAATGATTTCCAGTGTTCGGAATGAGATGCCAAATAGTATTTAGTTATTGGATGAAAGGTTTTCTGGAAATTTTTCCCGAATAGCGGAATGCAAAAGCGTTCAAACAAACCGCATCCATTGTATTAATAGCAGTTCGTTATCAAGCAAATGGCTCTACCTCCAATATGTTTATTTCTAATATAAGTGACAAGGACGTTTCTGTGACAGCCACTTGTCGTGGTGCTTGCACTTTCTCTGGTTGCACAATTATATTAATAACAATACAATTATTGGAAATGAGTCTCTGAAAAAGTTATCTCGATATGGAACAAATAAATAAATGCAATTTACTTTTGCTTAAAAACAATATTTTCACAACAATGCGTTTTAATAGAAAAAAGTGTCAAAAGTGTCAAACGAGTTTATTTTTCACTTTTCTAAAAATAGCACTGATTTACTCCTTACAACTGACTTCGGTAAAATGATTAATGGCCTGTTTCACCGATGCCTGATAAAGTGTCTGATAGTTTGTTAGAATAAATGGTCTGTAAGAATGCATGTTACGGTGCCCTTGAAACGAAAAAGAGACCAACGGAAATGGTCTTTGACATCAGACGGCCGCGCTAGAAATCTGACACCGGTTGATAGATATTTCTGGCGTCGCAAATTCTGGCACTAGCGCTGCCGATAAATATTAGTCTAACTCAAGAACGATTATTCATATAGAAATGTTGTTTGGTCTCATATCAAAATTTGGATTTCCCGTGTCATTTTATCCGCTGGATGTTTGTGATTTCTTCAACAATAAAAATAGGTTCTCGCATGGTGAAAATTTAAGGACGTCAAAATGTAAAAGTTGGCTATCATTTATAATTAACCCGGCGGCAGGAACGTGAAAAATCCTGACGTCAGTGGGAATGTTGGATCTAATAGACTCACTTGTTATTAGAGTCTGTTCAATGCACTGATTAATTACACAAATACTTCATTGTGAACTAGAAGATGCCAGTATATCATATAAATAGCACAAAATATATCCTAAGTTTTTTTAAATTCTAAGACTAGTGATAAAATTATATTAAGTTAATAACTGCATTGTTAACAAATTATGTCTGCATTACTTAAACTAACATTTTAGGAGTTTTTACAGAAACGTTTTATATAATGTTTTATAATATGTTTTATAGAAGCTTTTTTTTCAATATTTTTTCGTCCATTTTGTTTTGTTTTTTTAACTTTCCGAGAAAATGTTTTGTAGCCTCCTAAAATTTAAAATAATTTGCATATAATAACCCTAAAATATCGACTTTATTTTTGAAAATCAGACTACAAGTAAATAAATATATTACAAAAGGCTCAGGCTTAATTTCCGGATTATCAGGTTCAGTTTCTCCAATTTTTTGTTCAGAATCTGAAAAGTGCATACCTTCTAATTCAACTAATGGATAAAACAATTCATAATCACTTGATAAACAAATATAATGATCTAAAAATTGTTTATGAGTTCTATCTTTCAATCTGAAGGTAGACTTGTGGATAAGTTAAGAAATAATTTCGTTTACTTGACAGATGTCTTTAAAGATCTCACTGGGTCAGACCAAACGTTCCCACTGCCGAGTTAATTTATTCGAAAAAAAAACCGTCAAATTCAAATACAAAAGAACTGTCATATTCGTAGAAGTTCTCGTAATAACTAGTAAAAATATCAATTTTCTAAGATCAACACAATTGAAGCTATCGTTGAGTAAATATGGTAAATATTTTCGCATGAAATAAAATGGACGTGCTGAATAACCCCGAGTTAATTGGCAACACAGCTAGCCGTAGAAAGAGAGTCTTGCGTAAAATTGTATGGGATAGAAAGAGAGGGAAATACTCTATAAGGCTCCGTTCTGCAATCAAATAATTGGATTCACAATAGTATGATACAGTTCACCAATATTATGATAAACCCCACTATATCTTTACCATCACTAGTTTTAATTTCTTTTTCATTTTATAAGTTTAACTTATGGCGGCATTAAGTATGCAGGATAAGTATTCCTTGATTGCGGGAGCCCTGGAGTAGCCATTCCGTTCATTTCGTGCCTAATGTGGATCTGTGTTCCCAAATAATTTTGAAGAGATGTGATAAGAAATGTCTGAACGACCCAAATATAAAACATCTATAACACCAACAAGCCCATCGCGTCCCCCAGATACCGTTGATGCCTTGTTTTACGTTCATTCATTTTACTTTTCAGAGACAAACGTGTAAAACGCATTGCAGGCACATCCCTTCATCATTGATTCACATTGACATTCACATCTTATTCGTTCCGTTCTTATTCAACCGTTCTTAATACATGTTTGACCAATATTAACTGCCAGTGCGGAGCAGCGCCAACCAAAGAATAAAAACATCCCTCCCCACTATATTCCATTAAGGTGTAATTATTCTTTTGTTGAGTGCAGTGATATTTACGCCTTATTAAATTAAGTTTAAAAATCGTTACCTTTCCATATAACAGATTGGCAACTCACAAAATGAAGGTGTTGTGAAAGAGTTTCTATTTGGTTGCACAAAAACAGAAGCGCTCCTCTGAACCTCGGGCAATTAGTCAAAGTCCGGCGACAAAAGGAGAGGAGAGTGAGACGTCACCCCCGAATTTCTATCAGGGAGTTCTCGTTCGTCTCAATTAAGAGCGCAGCGCAGCGCTCTTCTGTTTTGACTAAGAGCGACCGCCCGCGTGCGCACGCGTGTTGCAGCGCCGCCGCCGTCGGAGCCGCAGGTGACGGGCGTGCAGGAGGCGTACTCGCCCGGGGAGACGGTGCGCGCCAACTGCACGGCGGGGCGCAGCCACCCGCCCCCGCAGCTCACATGGTACATCAACGGCATCAAGGTACTCTCTCCTCGCCCCGTCGACCCTCCGCTCGCCTGGTACATCAAGGTACTCTCTCCTCGCCCCGTCCACCTCTCTCTCATCTGCTGCATCAACGGCATCAAGGTACTCTCTCCTCACCCCGTCCACCCCCCGTTCACCAGCTACATCAAGGTACTGTCTCCTCGCCCCGTCCACCCCCCGCTCACCTGGTACATCAAGGTACTCTCTTCGCCCCGTCCATCCCCCGTTCACCAGCTACATCAAGGTACTGTCTCCTCGCCCCGTTCACCCCCCTTTCATCTGCTACATCAAGGTACTCTCTCCTTGCCCCGTCCAACCCCCGCTCGCTTGGTACATCAACGGCATCAATGTACTCTCTCATCACCCTCATCCACCTTCCTCTCATGTGCTGCATCAACTGTATCAAGGTACTCTCTCCGCGCTCCATCCACCCTCCAGTCACCTGGTTCATCAACGGCGTCAAGGTACTCTCTCCTCACCCCCCATCCACCCCCGCTCGCTTAGTATCTCAACAGCATCAAGGTACTCTCTCCTCGTCCCGTCTATCCCCCACTTGGCTGGTACATCAAGGTACTCTCTCCTCCCCTCTATCGAGCTCGCAGTTGACAGTTTCTTATGTATCAATGACATCAAGGTACCACTTCTCACCCCCATCCGCGGGGAAGCTCACCTTGTACATCAAATGTACCATCAATGTACTGTCTCCTATTCCCCCATCTCATCTTGTTCATCAATGGCAGCAAGGTAACCATTCTTCACCCTAATACGCCCCACCGCATCTCATCTGGTACATCAGCGGCCTTAAGCAACACTCTCCACAACATCCAACCACCCTGTCGTTCCTCTACTGGGTCAACAATGACATTAAGGTTTCACTCCTCATTCCCATCCACCTCACCATACCCCACCTGATAGTTCAACGGTATTAAGATACTCACTCCCACCCTCCCCTAGTCGACCCGCAGCTCACATGGGATCTGTGTACTCCCTCCTCACTCCCGTCCACCCCCGCAACTCACTTACTACATCAAAGGCATTTCATTCACTCATCGCTGCACCACCTCGCTCCCAGCACACGTATTAGACTAACGATTTTAGGTTCTCACCTCCCATCCGCACACGCAGGCCATCTGATACATCAATCGCATCACTCTTATCACTCACCCTATCCCACCTCGGCTCATTTCGATGCGTACACAAATCACTATAAAATGAACGTTATTTTATGACGGGTCTTTGATAACTGTTTCTTTGCAAACATTGTTGTCACTGCGTCTGAATATACAAATAGAAATAATATCCTTTTGAAAATTATGTGGGATTGCTCTAAGTAAGATAGCGTAAGTAAGATTCAGCTATAATGGCCCATTTTCAATGATGGTTACAGCACCAGATTTTAAATAGCCTAATATAAAGCATACAGTGGTGTTTCAAGAAGTATTTTCTGGATGGGGAGCATTTCAGTTTGGAACCTCCGTTAATATATTTGATGTATAAATTTGTAGTTGAAATATGTAGTTGTATATTTGATGTTTGATGAATTTGTTGTTGAAAGTTTATGAAACGCCTATTTAAAATGCGATTATTCCTATGGAGCACTTTTATGTGATCATTATGTTGTTAATATTTTGAATAAGTAGAGTAAATGTACAAAAAACTGTTGGAGGGGGACATGCATGACACCCATATCTCTCCCCGAATTTTCACTAACCATCCTTTACGAAATCTATAATCTCCTTTGATTTCCATAATCGTTTATTTTCCACATAATGAAGGTACCCTTTTCTCGTAGTAGGTCTGTATCTCTGTTTTCATTTTATTTTGTATAGTGAATATAGTTGGAGACTTTGGGCTTACTGGTTTCTTCTATTTACTTTTACAATATATACGTAATTCAGATCGTGGAACGCTGTAAAGTATTACATTATAATAATTCATAATTAGTTAATCGTTACGGTTCATGGGCTTTGAATCATTATACAAATGTATTTTGCAAGAAATAAAGTAAGAAATGTTTGTGCAGATTGACAAAAATCCTTTTTTACGCTAATCAAATTTCGGTCTCAATTTTTTATTGAAGCCATATTCACTAGCCTTATTGCAAAGTATACAAACATTCATTGTAACAATTTATAACCCAACATATTGCGTTGTATTAACACTTGGTTTGCATCAATGAATTTACCAAGTTTTCAACTATTTTTAGCATATCAATTTTATTCATGAGATAGTATAAATTATTTCCCAACCTCAAAATATATTTTGTGATTGTTTTAATTTTAATCAGTGAAGTAGTTGAAGAATATGTAATGAAAACTAAAGGCAATGTAATAATGTACACTGACGGCAACTCGACAGACTCTTCAGTTCTAGATTCATGACGAATCCATGTTTAAGTTCTTTATTTCATGATCCGTAGCCCAAAGAGTATACTTGTGTGCACTCCTCACTAATCAGGATATCGTGGATTTGTAAGGTACTTGCCTACCATAATTAATGAGAAATCATATAAATACAGCAAACAATTATTTTTTCTATATCACTTTTCCCTTCTTTGCGTAACAAATCGCCCAAGGTGCTCCTGTCGACAAGAGCTTCGCAGCGGAAGAGAAGCTGCGAGGTCGCTTGCACCAAACTCATTAGCCGCAACCCAACCCAATAACCCAATAAGAGGATTGGCCCGGATCACGTGGAGTCTCTGAACCACTCGAAGGTCAAGGGCCTCTTCCGAGCTCCGACTGCCACTCGAAGGACAGACACTGTTGCGCCCCTCCCCCCACCCCCACCCGCTCGCGACCTCTCACGGCCCCTCGTCACGGCACTGGCCGACCCCGGCCCTCTAGAGCGCGAGAGATATAACGAGACTGTAGATGTGATAGCCTGGCGGTCGCAGAAACACAGCATAATATAGCAGAGATGAGCAACTGCTCCCAACAGCAGGGGCAGCAATCGGGTTGCGGGCGGTGGTTACGAGCAGTTCTAATACCGCTCCTTCCCTTCTCTCTCTGTCTCTCTCTGTCTCTCTCTGTCTCACTCTCTGTCTCTGTCTCTCTCTCAATCTCTCTCTCAATCTCTCTCTCAATCTCTCTCTCAATCTCTCTCAATCCCTCTCTCTCAATCTCTCTCTCAATCTCTCTCTCTCAATCCCTCTCTCTCAATCTCTCTCAATCTCTCTCTCAATCTCTCTCTCTGCTTTTAACACCAGTCAGAATATTACAGTGTTCTGTGCAGGAGCAAGAGAAACTCGTGGATGTCTAGAGAAATTAAGGATGAAAATAAAAAAAGGCATGACGCGTTGTTATTCACTGTGATATTTAAACATGCGAAATGCTGACGTTCATTGTGTGGGCAATGTTGTGAAAAAAGAGTCGGGTCAGACATATTTACTATACAAATTTCTGCTTTTGGGGATAAATACGTGGTGTTATACAATTTTAGTTCGAAAATAATTCAGAAATCAATACAGATTAATGTGATTTACAGTGAAAACAATAATGCAATGAAATATCGTAATCGAAAACGTATATGACCTCAATTTCTAGGTTCCTTCAGTTTTGTACCTTTTCTTCTCGATTTTTATTGTCATATTTTCATCCTTATATTGACCTCTACAAATCAAATATTTTGAAACGACGGCGTAGATCAGCTGACTTTTTCAGCGTGTCTTTTTCGAGGTATCGTGCCGTTTTAGATGTATTCGCTAAGAGAAGTTAGATGAAACATCAGTGCTGATTATATTGTGGGTGCAGTGACTTTGAAGTTCAGTTAAGCTCAAAAATACTTTCAATTACTCTAGGTTGTATTAAGACTTATATATATATATATATATATATATATATATATATATATATATATAAAGTATTAAGGCTTAATATTTATATTCAAGTGCCTCCAATTGATGTCTAATCCGCAAGCATCCGTTGCATTCAGTCGTCTCCCCTTCCCCAGCCACCGCCAAAAGTTATAATTCACGGAGCTTGGCGTGGAAGGAGAGTAGGGAAAGGGAGAAGATGAATGCCGCCTACTTTTTTTTCCTCGGTGTGTATCCTAATACAGTCCACTCATAATCTTGCAACTCAGTGAGAATATTGCTCTTGTATAATCTGACGCTATGTTTGTCTAAAATCCATTCACGAATGAATTCATTAACATAAAATGCTCATTCCCGTTCAGACGTAAACTCTCTCGGCGCATCCATTTTGTGTATCAATCAAAAGTACGCTTTAATGTACTAAGTTCTAATACAAAACAACTCTACCGTTACAGGTGATAGAACCGCCATCACTCACCCAACCACCAAACCACCCATCCAAATCATTCGCCAGGAGTTGAGACAGAATTAACTTTCTGTTCGGCGTCCGAAAGTTACCATTGCGTATACGCAAACAAGACGACCCACACGATGTAACGATTTGTACAAGGAGAGCGCAAACAAAAACGAGATTACTATGTTATTTGCTCTTCACACAAATAAATAAATTATCGTTTGTATGTTTTTGACGCGGTCACATTTTAGGTTTACAAAAATACGGAATGAACATAAAACGACTATAATTTCGTACTGTTGTACAATATTCTTTGGTCCCCTCTTCCGTATTTTACAAACAATATAAGAGTTCCGAAGTGTTGTGAATATGAAATGTTTTTGTCGGTATTTTCTGGGAAATACATTTGAAGATACGATTATTTCCGAGAGAGTTTCCACTCCAACATGCCACATCAGAAGAAAGATCGGTTCCGACAACTCAGCGTATTCACTGCTGCACTTGTAATAACACGGACAGAAACGCTTCTGCTGTTTGGAACTTTTTCCAGTTTGCTGTAATACAAATTTAAATGATCAAAAAATGAAACATTTATGATTGCATCTCTAAACTTATTAATTTCTTATTTAAATGATTTAACGATATTAGAAATTGAATTGAAATAATTCTGATTGAACTGTTGTCCAACTTTTTGTATTGTTTGGGTGTGCGCGTGTTCTGTTTAAGAACGTAAGCGAACTGATGGAAATACTATCGTATAAACAAAATCATCCATTTAAACATTGTAAATCTTGAAATTGTTGTGATGACTTATTTATATAATTAATTCTAATTATTGTAGCTCTTGAAATATTAAGTGGCAATGCTTCTTATAAAGTAGTTTTGGAAATTATGACATTCTTATCCTGACCTAAGATTTACTTCAGATTTGAGTCATTTTGTCCTGAAGCGAATGACAGCGTGGAAAAAATTGGTCAACAGCTTGTGCACAATTTACTATTACACTAAGAGCTAAGAACCCAAAATAATTCACTCTTTCATTCCAGTACTTTCCATTCTTATACAATAGAATATGGAGGGAAAATTACAAAGGTATTTGCACAGTCACCCGCTTCAGTTGCGAAGAAAGTTCAAGGTTCATAGAAACAGAGAACAGAATGAAAATTCGTTCGTATGAAAGACTTCAAACACATTTAATTAAAGAATATGATACACCATGACAACGCATAATATAATTATATCTCATTTTCCAGAACCCTGTAATATATCTGCAATGCCATTTTTTAAAGCTAATTTAAAGATCCAGAAAAATACATTCAATATTTACTGGTGAAAATGAAGACAAAGAGCATGTTCCTTTTCAAGTGGAGCGGAATATGAAAGTGTAGTGCACATTGTGGCTAGTAATTATTGATTTTTTTCTTTGGTTTCTGCGAAGTGAAAATACGGGGAACAGTGCTTATTAACTTTTTTTGGATAAATTATTTAAAAACCGTGTTTGATTCACAAGGAGTAGATGAACGTACTTTCGTGGACTTCTTTACGCCGTACTACTCTCATATTTGAAATTTATTTTACCCTCCGACGCCGCGAAACAGACGCACTCACGAATGTGTACTTACTTCATCTTCTGTCTCTGGGCGTAAATTATTCAGAACGTAAGTGCGTCACAGCTTGGGAAAAAAACTATAGCACAATTTTTAAACCGTGATTTCTTTCATGTGGCGTCGCCCGAACTATAAGCAATTTCAATATCAAGATTTGCGTGTCTTCTTCGGAGTATAGATAGTTTACTGGCTTCTCAGACCCATGTAAACGTGTTTCCGACTGAAGTTCGTGAATTTTTCAACAACGAAACTTCCATAACAATCAAGTCGTACATGCGGCCTTTAAATGAACACTCTCTAAATGCCCCACGAAATTAAATTTCTCCCTGTTCAGTATCCATTTTCAGTAATACCTGGGAACGACTAAAGTAGTTAATAAATATTAACGAGATTATTGTTGCGTCCCTTGCGGCAAAGATAAAACCCAGTATCTTTTTCCCAGCGCTGAGAGTCTTTATGATGGGATTTAATAATTCCCAGCAATTACAATTCACAACTATGTTGGGTTAATCGATCAATCTCCATATACCTGGTCATTACAGGGAAATAAACATATTGCGATTCCAGTTACTGATAGGACTAAAACAGCAGTTTGAGGCTTAAATAAGTCGGAATGCACGCACGCAACAAATTTCTATTGCAAGTTTCCGCAATAATATTTTCAGGAAAATGCATGAAGGAAAACAGATACATTTGCACGCGTTTGCCTGCTCACACGCACCCATACAAACAAACACACACTAGCGTGCGCAAGAAAAACACATTCCCAGAGTTCAGGGGAAATTAAAACTAATAAACTCACTCGTAAATTTTCTAGTACTGTTTGGTTTGATTCCGTATTCTAACAGACCGTGAAATACCCTAAAACAATACAAACAATTCTACAAAAAGCAATACTCAAATAGCGTTTTGGAACCAGAGAGGCCCTGAATAAATTGTTATGTTATTGCCGACTTCGTGGAAATGAAATCGTTAGAAGTATTTTGCAGAACACACTTACACAAAAATTATAATGGATGCGCGTTGGAACTATCGCTTTTTCACTACTCTGGCGATATTTTGGTACTTGATTGATAGATTGGCGTATACGAGAACGGCAACGGCTACGATCGTTAGTCCCGCGTGTGTAGTGATTTTTTTAGTTCTAGGAGTAGGTGGTGACAATGGATGCCACTGCTGGATGATTTGATCCGGCGCCGGCCTACACGTCGACATGCGGTGGATTTTCCTCTCCAGGTATCACCCCAGACGAGCACCGTCCCATCCTGAACAAGCTCTAAGTTCCCGACTGGTATCTCAATTTGTGTATTAGTGTAGTGCATGTAAGTGTGTGTGTGTGTGTGTGTGTGTGTGTGTGTGTAAGAAAGAAGAGAAGATACGACAAGGAGGAGGAATAAAGGTAGTGCGAGATTCTTGATCAGTTTGTTATGGAACTGTTCGGATCCAGGAGGGGTATGTTATGTTAACCCTTCGTCCCTATCCAATTCGACATATGTTTTGTAATTTTACTCGTTTCTTTCAAATGCATTACTACGTAATGACCGTACCACATTGAAAAGGAGTAATTAAAAAAGGAGTCGAATTAAAGATCTTTGTGAAGGAGAACTTTAGCAGCCGGCTGCTCTGATCGGTACGTTTTCGTGATTTCTCCTATCAATACCAGGTGCGTATCGGATCTGTAATCTATCAGACAGATCACAGCCCGCGTGCGATCTTTTATTCCTTCGTCTCCTCTTAACACATACATGTTGTCCTCTCCTCTTCCACATACAAACTTTCACTAACATGCAGTACACTAACGCACATGGCGGATGACAAGTTGAGAGCTTAGAGCGTGTCCCTGCTGGGGCGATACCCCGTTGGTGGAAATACCTGGAAGGGGATACCCCGCAAACCGACGTGTAGGTCCGCGGCGGATTCCAAGTTCCAGTGGGGGGAACACCTCCACTTCCAGGAATATGACATGCACAACACTTAAGGAACTAATGAGCGCATCAGTTTATGAGTCAGAAAACACGAATCAGTGAATGTGGAGGTGAATATAAAGGCGGTGTGGAACCAGTGATGCATGCGCCTCATTTCTCTTGAACGAATCCATGAGTAGGTACACACACGGAAATGTCTTCCTGCCTCCTGAGACAGGCATCTTTGGTTCCCCTTGCTTGGTGTTCCCTGCATCAGGCTGGCGTGACGTTGGCGTGGATGTAACGTGGGTGGGAGCTAGTGCTGCGTCCTTCCCTTGCTTGGTGTTAGCTGCATCATGCATGGCGAGGCGTGGGCGTGAATGTGGACTGGGTGTGGAGTGTGGATGTGGCGCATGTGGGTGCGCCTTATTTATCTTGAATGAATTCTCTGAATGACTACACAAACTGAATCTCTTCCCTGAAATACCATCTACGGCCTTCCCTTGCTTGGTGCTGGCTGTTTCAGGCGTGGCGCGGCATGGGTGTGGATGCGGAGTGTGTGTGGAGCCAGAGGTGCGTGTGGGTCCGCCTTATTTATCTTCAACGAATTTTCGGAATGACTACTCAATCCAAATCTCGTCCTTAAAATACCATCCACGGCCTTCCCTTGCTTGGAGTTGGCTACATCAGGCGCGACAAGGCCTAGGTGTGGATGTGGAGTCATAGGTGCGTGTGGGTGCGCCTTATTTTTCTTGAACGAATTCTCTGGATGATTACCCAATCCGAATCTCCTCCCTGAAATACCATCCACGACCTTCCCTTGCTTGGCGTTGGCTACATCAGGCGCGGCGAGGCCTGCGAGTGGATGTGGCTCCAGAGGTGCGTTTAGATACGCCTTAATTTTCTTGAACGAAATCTGTGAATGACTACTAAAAACGAATCTCCTCCATGAAATACCATTCACAGCCTTTCCTTACTTGGTGCTGGCTGCTTCAGGCGCAGCGAGGCCTTTGAGTGGATGTGGAGCCAGAGGTGCGTTTAGATACGCATTATTTATCTTGAACGCATTCTCTGGATGACTACCCAATCCGAATCTCCTCCCTGAAATACCATCCACGGCCTTTCCTTGCTTGCTGCCTCAGACGCGGCAAGGCCTGAGAGTGGATGCGGAGTGCGTGTGGCGCCAGAGGTGCGCGTGTGTGTGCGCAGGCGGAGCGGTGGTTCCCGGGGCGCGCGCCGGCGCCGCTGGACGACGCCGACGCCTCTGGCCTCGTGCGCCGCACGCTGCCGCTCACCTTCCGCGCGGAGCGACGCCTCTTCCAGGTAACACGCGCCGCCCACCACTCCTCGCACCAGGGTGGTGCACAGTTGCCCTTGAACATCTCGGAATCAGCGGCCGTGCCGTATGTTCGGTCCTAACAGCAAAAACAGAGAATCATATAAAAATGTATTTCATAAGCTTTGGAAAGAATCTGGTCGATGCCTTCTCCCATCTCGGATACTCTGAAAGGCATACCCTGGGTATAGAATCGCCTTTCATTGCTGCTGGTTGGTGAAAAGAGCGTAGAGAAATTTGCGTGGTCAGGCGAAAGAGCGGGCCTCATGGCCTGAGTCTCGACACGTGAAATAAGGCATTAATTCAATTCAATTCAACTTCACGTGTGTTGGGCCTCAGTCAAGTTGCCCAAGCAGCAGTGTCTTCTGGGCGCCCCTGCCAGAGCGCGATTCGTGCCTTTAGCCTGAAGATGAACTCCGCGCAACAAAAGTAAATCACATGCCACGCGAAACCGTTGGTTTCGAGCGGGGGAGAGTGGGGCGTTGAGAGGCTTATAACTCCATTCTTTTGCTCAGCCATCTCAAAGGCCTGGGGACAGAATGAACGCCGTTCACGACGCGAGCACGCGAATAACCTTCATATCACTTTCGCGCAAGAACTGTTCTCCGCGGATTGAATAGAAGTCCCCCAAGGAGGTCAGAGGTGAGCAAAGGTGACAGAGTGTATTAAAGGTTGTAAAAAATTTAAAGTATATTTTGCAACTAGTTTATACTTGATTGATTTATTGCGTAACGGCATGTGTAGAAAAGAGAGATATTAGAAGCGAATTTTCAAGTTAGATCACAATAAGGCAACATTATAAGCGAGTTACATACACTATTTCTTTGTACAACAGGATCTGAACAAGTGAATAAATTGGATTGCAACAACTATCTCATTGGTGAATGCGTTTGCCTGTATAGCACGTAAGAACAATACTACAGATTAAATCAGTCAATTGTGACTACCAATTATTCTATAGAAATAAAATAACTTCATTGCAAAGTAATACAGAGACTTCACTGTTAAACTGCTGCAATTTTTACAGCTAAGCAGATATTTAGGTATATTAAACGGATCATCTTGAGGACGTGCTTTCTCAGAGGCGTGTGTCGGATGAAACATTAAAAAAGGAATAGTGATAAATTAAACATACTGCATGAAGAAAAGTGAAGCCAAATATTGCTCTTGTTCTTCCCTTGCTTGTGCAGTGTTTTAGCACATACCCCTTAGGATACAAACTTGCCGAAGATATTACCTCTCTTTTAAGGAAGTGATATTTATTGGCGGAGGTAGTGGAGAAAGTCGCTATGCTTTCCCAGCCTGCAATGTTGTCGAACACGCCGATGACTCAGCTTGCATCTTGGTAGCACGCTCGTGATTTATTCATTGAGGTCTCGCTTGGTAATAAATAGATTGTGTTTCCTTCCAGGAATCGAGGAAAGTATCATACTCCTCACCGAATCACCTGTCCACCCTTTCACTCATCCATCCACTCATTTCTGCAATTGCTCACATTTCCAACCCGGTCACTCTTCCACTTGATCACGTCTCCCCCCGCTCTCCGCTCCGCCCACTCACCTCTCCACCCGCTGACCCTCAATTACATCGCCGTCATACGAGCTCGATCCATTTGATCACGTCTTTCGCTGCTCATCCTCCATTCCCTCGCCATCACACGAGCTCGCTCCACTTGATCACGTCTCCCGTCGCTCACCTCTCCACCCGCAGGCCCTCCATTCCCTCGCATCCCTCCATTCACCACCTTTCCCGCTCATTTCCTGCCCGGCTCATAACCTAATACTCACCACTGCATTCTCTCTCCGACTCACGCTCACCAATCTCACATTCTTCTCTCCTCACCCTTTTATTACGCCACCCGCTCACCTTTTCACCCCCTAATATTTTCACCCTACACTTTTAATCCCATATGTTTACCCACTCACCTCCTCATTCTATCACCTATTTCTGCCACCTTGTTATTTCATTCCGTTTCATTTCCTCGCCCTACCGCCTGTTCATCTCGTTTGGCTTAACACTTTCTTCTCATCTTTCCATCGGTTCACAACTTAAGCGACTCATCCACCCATCTGTCCCCAGATATTCCCGCGTCCCACTATGCGTCTACCCACTGCCCTCCCCTACTCCCCCACTTCTGGCGCCCACCGGCCTCGGGAGCTGTCACGGCCCGACACCGGCGCTGTAAAGTGTCAGGTGCACCACAATGCTCAATCAACGAGCTTCCATATTACCTCCCCATCACAATTAACCGTCACCTGCCTTCCTCCACAAAGGATTTTCCCATTTCGATGCCTGCGGGCGGTGCACTCCAGGGCATGACTCAGCCCTTTGGCCCTGGCCAAAACGTCATGAAGCACCTCGCCTTTAAGGAGCTTCTGCTGTTCTAGATTCTAGATGGCACAAGGTCTCGACCACCATGGATTTGTATTTAGGATCTTATTACATTTCTCAAAACTTTGTTTAAATTATGATTCAACTACATTACTGAGTAAATTAACATTCAGTTTCACCTGCTTTAATACTCTACTTAGATTTCATTTAGTTACATATGTTTGTAATATGAGAAACTATCAAAAAGACTTTGTAGCTCTGATTAATACGTTATGCATGATATTAAACACTCGCTGTCAAAACTGACGTAATATCACAATGCGAGCTACTGATTAAGAAACTAGACGTACTTGCTGAAGTTCTTGCTAACGCAGCACACGTCCAAGTACTGTCTGCAGATGCGCTTCGTCCGTGCAGTGACTTGAAGATGCGAAGAATTGGGGAGGGGTGGAAGAGAGACAGAAAAACGGCGAGTGGGACGGACCGCATCCAGACGGCAGATTTATAAGATATTCTCCTGACTTCTTCTTCTATTCAGGAAACGTCTTCGAGCTTTTTTTGTAAAATTTATTATGATCCTTCATTTAGTACATAGACATTTTTTTTGCGAAATGTAAATATTAGAATTAGATATTTTTAGGATCGACCGATTGCCACGCCTAAATCTGTAGATAAAAATGGTAGATTTGTAAGAGGTGAGATGTGAATAATTTGAAGAGTGAGTTGGGATGCTACATGTGAGAATTGAATTGAATTATTGCCTTACTTTACGTGGCGAGACTCAGGCCTTGAGGCCCGCTCTTCCGTCTGACCACACAAATTTTGCTACGCTCCTTTCACCAAGTAGCAGAGAACTGAGTTATTTCTTGGGCGAGGAATAGGCGATTTTGAATTTAGCTCAGAGGCGGCATTTAGGCATTAGGATCATTTACATGCAAGTAAATCTACTAACATGGGACAGCCGGCTTTACTACCTCTCCGAAGGAAGGCGTACGAAGGATTTTTTCGCCCTTAAAAAACCACGTCTTCGATCGGGTTTGAACCCGCGAACTTGGTTATAACGTACGATATACGTTACACCATCGCCGCGGTCAAGTTCCGATTGTTTTTCAATATTTGTTTTAAAAATGTGTAACTGAAACTGTAACTGTCCACGCATAAGCCACTTTAAAATACATTAGTAATAATAATAATAATAATAATAATAATAATAATAATATATTATAATAATAATAATAATAATATTAATAATATATAATATATAATATATAATATAATAATAATAATTAATAATAATAATAATTGTAGAGAACTTTTGGTTTGGAATAAGGGCTCTCATGGATCTACGCTCAGTCCTCGTTTCTCTGGGCGTCAATGTTCTCTGGTATCTAACTTGCAGTCAATGCAATAAAATGTGACAGGAATTATCCATCACAAATATTTTTTTATGAAAGAAACACATCCACATTCATCCGGAAATATTTTGTTCAAAGCAAACATGACACTTGAACGAGATGCCACCTGATTGTGTAAACATCAGGTGGTGTGAGGTGCGGAGGCGAGAGGTTGGCGCAGACGGTGTTCCGCAGGGGCCCGACGCGAAGCTGGAGCTGCGCTTGCCAGGCGGTGGCGGGGGAGCTGCACTGGACGAGGCTTACTGTCGCCGTCGCTGGCCACCCGCCGGCGCGCGTCGGCGCCCCACAGACGGAGCTGCGCGCAGATGCCGCGCCCGCCCCCGCACCGCACGGCGGGTGCAGACTCCTCCCGACCGGCACGACCGCGAGCTCTCTTCTCTTTCCTCGGCAACCCCTTAGTCCTCGTTTGAGTGAGCGGCTTCCTGTTTGGGGACACGTCAACTGCTGTATGGTCATTAGCAGGGGCGCCACGCACGCACGGCGGGTGAGACTGCCTCCTACCGCAACGAACCCGACTATCTTCTCTTTCTCGCACGCCTATCTCCGGTTGGTGATCAATTCCCTGTTTGGGGACACGGGCCACTGGTATGGTCAAGTTTAGGGATGATCACCGCACCGCACGGCGGTGAGACTCCTACCACCTGCATGGCCAGACTCTCTTTCCCCCTCGTTACACACCCAGTTTCTCTGATGAGTATCATTCCGTGTTGGGGACACGGCACATGGTATGGTCTTTAGGTAAGGGATGGCGCACGCCGCACCGGCACGGCGGCTGAGACTCCTCCTGCTCGCACGCCCCGACTCTCTTCTCTTTTCCACGCTCCACTAGTCCTCTTTTGAATGAGCTCTTGCTGTTTGAAGACACGTCAACTGCTATGGTCATTAGCAGGGGGGCACCCGCCCATCGGCGTGTTGAGGCTCCTCCGTTCGCACGCCCGATCTCTCCCCCTCTCTTATCACTCCGAGTTGCTCTGTTGAGTGATCACTTCCTGTTTGAGGACACGGCCACTGAATGGTATGGTCTTTAGTACGGATGACGCACCCGCACCGCACGCGCTGTGAGTGAACTCCTCTAGTCGACGCCCGACTCTCTTCCCTTCCTTACATTCAGATTCTTGTTGAGTGATCACATTCCTGTGTGGGACCACGGGCACTGGTATCGTCTTTAGAGGGATGACGCACCCGCACCGCCGGGGGTGAGACTCCGTCCTGTTCGCACGCCCCCGACTCTCGTTCCCCTTCCTTACACTCCCAGTTCTTCTGTGAGTGACTCACTTCTGGTTTTGGGGACACGGCCACTGGTAGGTCTTTAGTAGGGATGACGCTACCGCTGCACGTGCGCGCGTGAGACTCTACTACTGCTATCGGCCGACACTCTTCCCCCTTCCTTACACTCCAGTTCTTCTGTTACGTGATCACTTAGCTGTTTGGGGACACGACCACTGTATGGTCTTTAGTAGGGAATGACGCACCGCACCGCAACGGCGGGTGAGACTTCCTTCCTGTTCGCACGCCCCGACTCTCTTCCCCCTTCCTTACCACTCCAGTTCTCTGTTGAGTGATCACTTCCTGTTTGGGGACACGACCACTGGTATGGTCTTTAGTAGGGATGACGCACCGCACCGCACGGCGGGTGAGACTCCTTCCTGTTCGCACGCCCCGGACTCTCTTCCCCCTTCCTTTACACTCCCAGTTCTCCGTTGAGTGAATCAATTCCTGTGAGGACACGGCCACTGGTATGCGTTCAATTAGTAGGGATGGCGCCCCCGGCACCGCACGGCGGGTGCGACTCCTCCCTACCCTGCATGGCAGGACTCTCTCCCCTTCCTTACACTCCCAGTTCTCCGTTGAGTGGAATCAATTTCCTGTTTCGAGGACACGGCACTGGTTATGGTCTATAGTAGGGATTTGGCTGCCCCCGCACCGCACGGCGGTGTGCGGACTCCTCCCTACCTGCATGCAGACTCTCGTCCCCTTCTTACACTCCCAGTCTCTGTTGAGAGTGATCAATTCCTGTTTGAGGACACGGCCACTGGTATGGTCATTAGTAGGGATGGCGCCCCCGCACCGCACGGCGGGTGCGACTCCTACCTACCTGCACACCCCGACTCTCTTCCCCCTCCTTACACTTCCAGTTCTCTGTTCAATGATCACTTCCTTTTTGGGGACACGTCAACTGCTATGGTCATTAACAGAGGTGGATTTTAATGAAATGTCATTTTTTGTTTTCACTTTAGAGTAATGCCGTTTATGATAGAAATTCATTTTATGTTAAGACAAAATGAAATGGCCCTTTTTACGTCATTTTTAATGCATTTTTCGCTGATTTTATCGATTTTAATATCATTTTAATGGCACTTGCTTCAAACAATATTTACGAGGTACAACATATGTTCACCACAAAATTCGTGAGTAAACTCTTCGATTTCTTCGCTCATACATTATAACTACTACAGCTGCTGTCAGTACTACATAGGACGTTTATAGGTGCCATTGTCAGCTCGGCCGATTTCGCGATAAATAAAGTCAGAGATTTTCTTTTAAAGATCAGTCCAAACCCAAAATTGGCAAGCTGAGTTCACATGAACAAAAGAAAGAAACCTACATCAGTAACATATCCAACAGCTTGAATTGTCCATCTGAAGTGGTTTTAATCAAATTTTGTACGACAGTTCTCTTTGTTTTAAGTGCATTTTAAGAGCATTTTTGGCAATATTTTATGTCATCAAAATCCACCTCCTAGTCATTAGTATCGTAGTGCGTGTTTTTTTCATGGATGGTGAGATCCGACGCGGACCCACACGTCGGGTTTAAAGGTTGTTCTCCACCAGCGACCTCCCGCCACAACTCTAAGCTCATGACTGGCCTCCCGACGTGTGTGGTAGTGTAATTGCATGTGTGTGTGTATGTGTGTATTAAGTGGTGAGAGCAGGGCAAGTAAGAGGAGCGGAAAATCGCACCCGTCCCGTTTGTACCGTTTGTACCGTTTGTTACGGTTCTGCTCCGGCATTCGCCAAATCGAAGAAACCATGAAAACACTACCAATAGGAGCATCAGACCGCTAGAATAATCTTCAAGTCAGCGACGGAATTTGACCTAGCTATCTAAATAGTGTCAAAAAATTCTACCACCGTCGGGCTTCGAACACTAGAACCACCCGGTCAAAGACACTGCAGTGACTTTAATTGGCCCTTACTACCTTCTTAAGAAACATTTTCCTACAAGAATAATATTGATGTGCAACCTTTGGCTGCAATTCGTTTGTTTCGATACAGACGGAGGTCTCTTAAATTTGTCAACGAACGCGGGCCGTTAAGCATGACTTTTCGTTTCCCTGTTTGGTTGCGTTATGCCGATAAAACAGCATTACGAAAACCTTGAAGCGGTCACGCGGGGTGTCTGCCTTAAGATGAACGTAACTCATCGGCCGTACTAAAAAAATACGTCCGTCTGCAGTACTAAAAAAATACGTTTTAGAAAGCGAAATATAATGGGTAAAAATTACGGTTCAGCTCGCCAAATGGATAATTTAGATATCTGATATTCCAATAATTTGTTTTACTTTAATGACAAATAATGTTTCAAATGAATGAGAGATGTTCCCTGCCTTTAAAAAATACTATTGAAAACTAATTCCTTTTTAGTATTTAACTTGAAACTTAAATTCATCTCAAAAAGAAAAAAATGAATAATCTCGGTGGTTGTTTTCGCAGAAATATTGTAGAACTCCGTAATTGTAACACAATGGGAAGAAAAAGAAATGATCTCCCACAACTTAATTTATTAACTAACTGTTAGTTTCAGCTTGAAACAGACAAACATGATTCGAGGTATTTTACCTCATCTTCAGTGCCTCCAACAGCATGTTAAGGAAAATAAGTAAAAATTAAAATGTTAAACTAATAAAGAACGCAAAATCTATTAAAAACGTACGAAATATTATTATTTTATTCTTACTAAATTGTTTTACAAAAAATTAAGAAGTTCAGAAATATTTTTCTTTGTAGCACTAGCTCTGCGAGAATTCAAAATTATTGCAATATTGTCGTGCGTCAATGGCATTTTTTCTATTGCTGTTGAACCCTCAATATTAGTCATAACATTTTGCTGGAAATACTACATTTTTTATGGAGAAACTTTTCTTTTCCATGTTTTCTATAGTTTAAGTCATTTACATCGTGTTTTGTTTACAGCCATTCAATCATGTAGTGAACGTTATATTATTTTGTTGAATTTGTTTACTCATCTGATACCCTCTTTTGTGTTTTGTCTCCATATGTGGGATTTTGTTAACTTATATCTCTTCTTTTTTTTTATTCCATCATCATACTAGGTCTCTACATCATCTATCACTTCTCTTGGGTTACATTTTGTTGTATCTCTTGTCACTTTCACACCATATTCACTATTCTGTGGCAAGTCTTCTTCTAAATATAATTTTCCTATCACCCTAAAAAATAGCATGTTTGAAGGTAACACGCTTTTCAATTAGCTAACTAACTATACTAGCATTATGAAATAAGAGCAAAGACATTTTGTGAATATAATATAAGCATTTAATATGAGTCTCAACAAAAACAATGTTTTCAATAAGTTTATATTAATTTTAGATCCTAAAAAATTAAATCATCTATCTTATTAGCAGGAAATGCAGCAAATTTTAAAATAATAATAGGTCACTTGAAAATGATATGAGGATATGAAAATATTTTAAACAATTTCTTTGATCCAACGAAAGCGTAAAAGCAAAATTAGAATTTGCGGTTATCTGTATTAGTGGTGTAACCAAAGCGCATAAAGCAGATTACAGATAAATAAAATAATCCATTTCGAAAGCCAAAGGTAGTGTGGGGTGACGTATGAGCTGCTGTTTCGATATTATAATTCCGCGGAAACGCTCAAAGTGAAAACAAACTCACCAAAGCAGATGAACACGTTTTGCTCTTTCAAGCGGACGCGATATCTTGATTACTTTTCACAGAACGGTTGCGCATTAATCGATCTATTTCCAAACACTCATTCGACTGCCGTGACCTTACGCTCTCAATAACCGAGAGTTAATTTCTGAACACAAAATTGTGCGTTAAAAATGAACCGACAGTAGCAACGAGGACCCAAGTCCTGAATTGGCAATTAGTTGACGTCGGCATGAATTGAATCAAATGAGCTTTAACAATTGTCTCTAATTCCGTGAAAGTACAAGTGGTGGAATTTGCATTGCATTCAAATGTTCTGTTTGCTGGTTTTTGGTCAGCAAACACGTATAATAGGACTTTTTTGTGACATTGGCATATTCCGTCGCTATTGCGCTGGTGAATATTAAATAAAACTCGTTCAAAAGGAAAATAATAATATTGTAGCTTTCACAGTGATTTGTTTTCTGAGGTATTTTTTGAGATATTCTCGTATCTACGTACCAATTTTATCACAGAAAGTATGAATAATTTTACTTCGAAAGAAGCATAATAGATTAGTAAAAATATGAAAAATAATAATGATGATAATAAGTAATTCTTGGGATGTGCGAAGATTGTGATGGGTGCTTGTCTTTCTCTTCCATGTGCCGCCTCCTGCGCGGGTTGCTGCTCCGCCTCTGCGCCTCTTCGCCCCCTCCGCTGCTGCGGGCGCCGCCGCCCCTACGCGGCACTCGACCCCGATCTGCGTCACTCGGCATACGCACGCGCACGCTGACCGCGCGCTGACCGCCACCGCTCCACACCGCCCTGCCGCACACCACTCGCCCACGCGGCCCGCCCCGCCCCCACTCCCTCCAGCCTCATGCGTTTGCCCGATCCGCGCCACCCTCCCGCCCTCTCACCCTGCCGTCCTCACCCTCCCCGACCTCTTTACTTGCTCTTCGCCCTCACCATCACACTCCCGTCCTCACCGTCTCACCCTTCCTCACCTCTTCGCAACTCACCCTCTCCCCTTCACCCTAACCCTCTCCCTTCATCCTCCCCTCTCGCCCTCACCCTCACCCTCTCGGCCCTCACGTTCTCACCCTCTCCCCTCACCCTCTCGCCCTCACCCTCTCGCCCCACCTCTCGCCCTCACCCTCTCGCCCTTCACCCTCTCGCCTCTCACCCTCTGTCGGCCCTCAACCCTCTCGCGCCGTCACCCTCTCGCCCTCACCCTCTCGCCCTCACCCTCTCGAAACCTCACCCCTTCTCACCCTCACTCTCCGCCCTCACCCTCTCGACCCTCACCCTCTCGCCCTCACCCTTCTCGCCCCCTCACCCTTCGCCCTCACCCTCTCGCCCTCACCCTCTCGCCCTCACCCTCTGCCCTCCACCCTCTTCGGCCCTCACCCTCTCCCTTCACCTCTCGGCCCCTCACCCTCTCGCCCTCACCCTCTCGCCTTCACCCTCTCGCCCTCACCCTCTCGCCCTCACTCTCTGGCCTTCACCCTCTCTCCTTCACACTCCCGTCCTCATTCTCTCGACCACGCCCTCACCTTCTCACCTTCACCATCTCACCCTCACTCTCTTGCCCTCACCCTCTCGACCTTCCATCCTCCCGTCGTTCTCTCCGTCCTTCCCCCGCCCTTCCTCCCGCTCTTCCGCCCGCCCTTCCACTCTCCTTCCTCGCTACACCGCTAATATCTTATCCCATTTGCTCGCCCACCCTCCACACGTCTCCCTTACCCCACGTATCATGGCTATTCATCGCGTTCACTCACCTCTCTCTTCCACCCTCCGCCCCTATTTCACCTCTCATCTCCTTACTCTACCTCGCATCACTCTCTGCCAACCCGTCTCGCACCTCTTTGCTGTTCCACTGCCGACACCACCTACCTCGTTCCCGCGCTCCTAACCTTGCCTCACTCCACCCCGCCTCGTTCCGAACCTTCCCGGTCTGCCGTCACCCGCCTACTCCTCCTCCCCCTCCTCCCCCTCCTCCCGCCACGCGGCCGTGCGCCCTCATGCGACGCCAACCGCCGACCCGTGCTGCCTGTCGCGCCGCATCTGCACGCATTACCCGGCTGATGTCGCTGCATCCGATCGACGATCCGTTCGCATCGAACATCATTCACGCCCCCTTACGCACCGGGGCGTCCTGCACGCTGCGCATTCACGGATTCATCGTTCTTTCTCGACTACGCCACCTGCATCACTCCAACATTTCTCCACACCTGCATCGGTGATACGTTACTGTGTTGCACGCTGTGATGGGATTGGCAAACGATCCGATGAATTCCTTTATTCCGATCTGATCTATCACTTTTCCCGGAATGCTCACTGCAATGCTGTCCGTGTGACGTGTGGTCTGAAATGTGACACGGCGTTTGGCACGTTTCGTTCTGATTGCGGTGAACCTACCGGTCGGATTATGACGTGCCGTCAAACGCGTATCCCTAATCCTCATGCCGCACCGCGTGGGATATGATGCATCGTGCGGAACGTGCAAATTGGCTGCCTGATGTCATATCTCGATTCCCGATGCACTGCGCGACTATCTACGACTTGGACGCTGTAACGTTGTGCAATGTTTGGAACAAACATCCTGTTTCTGGAACGGAATGCGCTTCACGATCTCACACATCGCTTTGCGATTAATCAAACTCAACTGACTTACCTGTTCCACATCGTCTGGATTATTCGGGGGTTGAAACATTTTGGACATTGCCTAACTTTGCATTTCTGAAACTGGAATGATCGGAACTACCCTTCTATTGCTCCCCGCGACGTCACCGTATTTTCTACAACTTTTTATTCCCCATTGTGTGCTACTTTTCTCTCGAACATATTCCTTGTACATCACTCATCTGGAACTGACTGGAATAACTGAAACCGTCTAATTTGATGGTATGGAATTTTGTCACCTGGAATTTTGTGATTGTCTCCTGCCATTTGGTCATCGTGTGTAATTGGGATGCGTAATATATATTTTTTAACTTTACCCGTGCTCAACGTCCCACTGGAATTGACTGAACCATCTGGGAACTGTCAAAAAAATTCCTTATCGGAACGTGTGCAACTCGTTTCGCAACTGAATTTTGTTCAACATCATGTGCTATCCATCTCTTGAATATATGACGTGTGCAACGGCCATCTAAAATTCACTGTAAATTACGCCACCGCCTACACAATCCCTTGGCAACGTCACTGATATCGTCGTGCCTTTTGTTCAACACCGTTCGCAACACCTTGTGAACTCATGACGTGCGCAACGCGGCTGATTCTCTCTGGAACGTCCGGAACCGTGTAAACAATACATTGCAACGTCATCTTCACCGTTGTGACGTCCCCTGTGTGCAACCCCTGCCTGAAACACGGGTCGCCCGCCCCCACACCTGCCCGTTGGACGCGGCCGGTGGGCGTGGCCTGGACCGTGGGCGTGGGCGTGCGCGTCCGCAGGCGGGCCCCGCGCGTGCCCGTGCGCCGCCGTGCCGCTGCTGCTGCTGCCGTCGGCGCTGGCGGCCGCCTCCTGACCCCGCGCCCGTCCCCGCGCCCGCCCCCGCCCCCGCGGCCGCAGAGTGGCCTCGACGTCTCGCGTTGCACCGCAACCCGCCCCGCCCGCGCCGTGAGAAGCGGTGCGCGAAGCGAAGGTCAAACGTCACGCGCCACCGCGTGCACCGCCAATGCAGCGCGCGGCGACCGAAGCGCCATCCACGCGCGCGACGCGGCGCGGCGCGGCCCCGCAGGCGGTGACAACGGGTGAAAGAAGCAAAGGTCACACGTTCTAAATTCTCTCTGGGATTCTTCCAATTCCGGAGCTTCAGTCTTCGCCATTCTTTATGAAACAGTAAAACCAAAGGAGAAAAAAAGGTATTAAGTGAATTTTCTTTTATGTTGAAGGGAATTCTTAATGTATTTTAAAAATGTATGAAAAAACTTAAAAACCTATGATATTTTGCCTATGAATTAATAATTTTTATCCTGTTGCTTCCTATGAACACCACTTTATACGAAGCAAACCTGTTGAGACGAAATAATCGTGACTTTCGAATCGCAGGAATGACTGTTTCATTATAGTTAACAGATAATGTATTTTCGGTTTTTAAATGTTCCAGGGGAAATAAGTTTCCGCAGACTATATTCGTTACTCAATACTAATTTTTCTTGCTTTTCTAATACACTGAAATAAGGATAATGCAATACCTTCAGTAAAACTTTAGGCTGTGAAGAAATAATAAAAATACTAATGTGAAATCAAAAATATGCGCAGCAAAGTTCGAAGAATCGAGAAAAAATTAAGATTCAAGTTTTAGAAAATTTAAGATTAAGGTCAAAATTAAGATCAAGGGATAAGTCTCAGGGTCCGATTGCTGATTTTTTAATGCTGCAGTCAGCCGAAGGATGTGGGACGAGCGTGTGCGCGTTGCGAATAAATTATTGATGGGATTCCTGTCCATCTCGACAGTTTTAGATAACAATGTGCCTGAACTTTCAATTAATAATTTTAATATCATTTGCATCATTTGTATTGTACTAAAAATAAATGTTAATTAAAAAAATAGTCCTAAAACAGCACATATTCTCTCACATTATTTGTGATTTATGCATTTTTGGAAACTCGGACATTTCAACGAAAATGGGGCCTGTGGCATTTTTATAAGCGTCCTTTGCGGTATCCGACACAAAACTTAAAGATATTTTTTGCGTGTTTGGAGAACATTTTCCCTTTCAAATTACCTTTAGTTTACGCAAAATTTACTCTTCTATTGAAACAATTGTACATTTGTCAGATTTAAATTTAAAAAATTTAAAGATTAACTTAGAAAAATAGATTTTATTGACGAAAAATGTTTTATATTTTGAATATATTTTTAATATTTGAAGTTGAACCAAGTGGCTGAAAAATTAAACTTCTACAATTTTCGTAAATTCATGGGCCATTCATGCGACATGCGCCATTTTTGAAGCGTACTTTGCTCAATTTCAGATAAAATTTAATCCATTTGGAGCCATTTTTATAGAAGTTTGAAAATGACAATGCGGGGTCATGTGAATTAATTAAAATATCCATTTAAATTTCAAGAGGTCCTGATCAATTCGAGAATATCAGTTTTGGTGAAATTCTTGCCTATGGTTTAGACGCTAGAATTGTTCACAGACAGATTGATGGAGGAAAGACATTTTGACGAAATCCAATTTTTACTCTACCAAGAATCCACAATAATTCTCTCTACATTCTTTATTTACTATATATGTGTAGAAAAGTTGAAAAGTTTTTTTTGCATATGTAGTAAATAAACTTTTCAACTTTTTTGATATTAGAGACCCACAAAACGATTACAATACAATGCAACATTACAATACCTTCTCAACACTACATAGATAGTATGCAAGAAAGTAAAATTCCCGAATTGTTTTTCTGATTTAATCCTTGTAGTGAAGTAGTTGCATTGCATGTGAAAAAACGCATGGTTATTTGTCTTTTTGTGACTAAACTGAATAGGTCAAATATAACTTTTCAACAATTTCTTATGCATTATTTTCGGGCTAAGTCATATAACATTATTTTTATGAGTTGAATAATTAAAATAAATACATATATGTGTTTCATAAATTAAAAAGAAATATGTTTCTGAAGCTCTATGGAAGAATATCAGGAAAGTAAAATTCAATTAACTAATGTGACTCAAAAAATAACCTTCTTTCACCCGTTATCTTTCAGAGATACAGATTAATGAGGGCAATGCAGTCTGATGTTTGACCCACAATATTTCTCGTTGGAGAACGGAACAGAAAAATAAAATAAAATGAACGTCAATCAAAATATTGTTTTCGTTTCGTCGAATTTATTTTGTGAGTAAAAGAGGTCTATATATCCACCTGCATTGTTAAAATTCTGTTGGTTCACTTGTGGTGACGGACGCAGAAAAAGTGATCGACAGACGTCAATGATTGTGAGTGGTGTGTTCTTTCACACATTGTTTTGTGTTTTCGCGGATACGTCATTATAAATGAAGTGCTATTTGAAGTGTAAAGAACGTGAAGAATTTTTAAAGTCAGGATGTATTGATGTTCAAATATATTTACACGGAGACGTCTCCTTTAATATGGCTGTTGGTTTCTGGTATTCGCAGTGTTCTGGTGTTTGGGCTGGATATTTTGCTCAGCATCGCCTCTCGCTCAAGACTGTTCTATGTCTTAAATGTAATGATGAAAAATACAAATGAATATATTTTGTGTTGATAATACTGTTTTCTTTCGGCGGAAACATTGAAATTCCTGATAACCAATTCCTACCTTCTAAATATTTTCGCAAGACCAATCTCTTTATGTTATTACCAAGGCCTGCGAATTTTGTGGCACAAACCATTTTATGTTATTTACATCATATTCAATGTTCTATTATAGAAAATTATACTTAATCTGCATTACCACGTACAGATTTTCGGTAGTAGGCATTTTACACGCACACAATTTTGGTACTGTACATTGAAATTCTTTCAATGGAGGTCTGCGAGATGGTACGCTTTTTTCTGGCTGTGCTTCAACAACATGGTATTCGTAACGACGGTGACCTCCAGCAAAACTGGACTCAGTCGTTTACTGTCCGTATTTTATAAACATGCTATGCTGCAGCGTTGCTCTGGCTGCAACGAGTGACATCTCGTGTTAGTAGTCCCGTTTGTATCGTGAAGTTTGCAATGTTTACTTGTGAAAATATGTAAAGTGTGAATAGTACTCCAAGAAGAGTGTGATTCGGAAATGACAATTCGAATGGTTTTTGTTGCTTGATTAAGAAGCAGAAAAGAAATATTTCTTCAATGAACAAACGTTTATATCCGGGCTATTTTAAAGTTAAATTAGGAGACCAGTATAAAACGTTTCTTTAGAAAACGTTTATTAAACTTGTGAAAATGTTTTAAAACATTGGTTTAACGGATGTCATTTAACTATTCTGTTTGAAATTTCTATGATCTGGCTTGAACAACGATGCTAGTACAATTATTATGATTTTATATGATTGTCAGTAAAATATTTGGATTTAATAAGAAAACAAGACTGCTATTGTATAACTAAATCTGCCATCAGCAATGAGTCTCATGACACATGGGCCAATGGTTCCTATTCCATTTACACCAACCGCATTATCCGATACGAGTAATAGCAACAGTTTTTCGTCCTCTATGTGGGTAGAAAATGATATAAATACCATGGTCAACTGGGGATTACACTACATTATCATGTTTCTAATGTGAATGGGACTATAGAGCTAGAGAAGACACTGGAAGTTTCAGTTTGACTGAAAACAATACGCCTAGTACCTGTACATAAACACAGTAAATTTTCCACTAATTGATATAGCATTGTAAACTTTCATGGCCGGAGTCAATAACGGAGATTTTCCGGGCTGGTAGGCCGTGGTCCAGTTGGCGTTAAACTGCCAGACGTTTCGTCCACGACTGCGGTGGACATCTTGCGGAGGAAGTAAAAAAAACAATTTCCTGTTATTAGCTTGACATTTCACAACACATTTTAAAGTGCTGTATCAATATTTTGTCATATTGTACAGTGCTTTACACATTGTGAAATATATCTACTACCAAAAAATTACTGGAACTCAGATTTTTTCTTTTCTTAATGTCACGAAAACCGTGCGTGACACGAAAAATGGCAGGCAGATTTCAATTCATCATACTAAAATTAGATTTTGGAAGGGTTGAACCTAGTTTACCAGATTACTAGTATTAATGATATGAGTGATAAATTTGGCATTTTCCTTTGGGAGTAGGAAAGTTTGCGACACGGGGCCGATAGGCTCAATTCTACGAGCAAAATAAAATCACTTTTTTACGTGTGTCACGATCTATTTTAGACAGACATATTGACTTTCCTTTTATTTTCATTCACCTCCACAAATCATTTAATTGGGTACTAAGTTACATTAAGGTAATAGTAGCTGATGTGGTTGCACGAAAGTATTTTGTATATTTGTTGTATTCACTGTCTGAAATTAGAGTATCGTCTTACCTTCAGCACTACTGCTAAACACTGAATTACCAATATTTCTCTAAAAACATTATTTTGTAGGCCTGTATTATTTATACCTCAATTCTTTTTATAGCAAAACTCAATGGTGGATGCAGTATGTTTTTGTCATCATCATAATCATCGGACATTCTAACGTCAATTTAACTTGTGTGTATTTGTCATAATATTGATTTTTAAAATAGTTTTCTCTATTAATTTAGTTAAGTGTTCGAATGAAAAGAGCCTTCTCCTATTACATTGCTCATGAAGGTAAGTGAAAATATATTTTTAAATGCGAAATCGTATATTTCGCTCACGTACTATTTAGTACAAGAAACACAAATGTCCCAAGGGTCCAAGCTCTTTTTTCTGAAATTAAAAAGACTTTGCATTCTTCATTAAATCATTTGTAAACAACAAAGTGTTCTGTGAAAACAAAAATGATAAATTACTCTAAGGAATATGTCGTTCCCATTACGTACAAATGACATGTGAATTCAGCTTTAATGCTTGTGAGACTTAGAAAAAGAGGAACATTTGAAACATCTTACACAGAAGATAAAAGGAAGCATTTGCTATCTGGCATGGCAGAGAGCCAACGGAGGGGGGATGCATTTTGAAGAATGGCAAAATTATTCGCTCTAGTTGTTTCCATGGTCTTCTTCTTTGGATATCATTTATCACTGACAATTTAACTTACTCCGTCTGGTTACATTCGGATCCGTTCGACTGGCTACACGCAAAGGATACGAAAGATTCAAAGGTTAGTTTAGAAATTCTAGGAGAATATTCCATCCTTTTTACAAGCAATTGAATCCATTTCTCTGTTATCCTTCAACAATGTGTAATTGAGGATGTATTTCAAAAAGATGTTGGAACAATTAAAATAACATTGAGAAATTAATAGTAAAATTTATCTTCTTGAAATTCCTGAGCTAATTTATAAAAAATCTAATTCTGGGTGTGGATACTCAAATGTTCAAGTAATAAGGTTATTTACTTGTAATACATCATTTTAGAACATAAATTTGTTATTAATTTATTTTAAAGATTCTTCAAGATGCATCTGAAAAATTTGGAATTAAAAAAACGAGAATTAGCGTAAATATCTTTTATTGAACAGACATTAGTCATTAAAACCTGCATTAAACATAATCAGTTTAAGTACTTTTAAAACTATTATTACGTTTATTTACATTAACGTAATTAAAATGTTAATGTTTAATACGCGTAGCAATTGAAAGAAAGCTATGCATGTAACATGGTGTTGTGTCCAGGATTTCAAAGAATGCCAAAAACTGTGAAACAGTTTCGTTATTGACTGAAAATTCTGAAGTTTGATTAAGTTTGATTGTGTTATTCTGCCAATTCTGAATATGCGTCAACCAACTAAATTCTTATAATTATTGCGTCACGCGTACGACAGCTGTCATGCAACAGCAAGTGTTCGAAAAAGAGACCGCCCACTGTTAAATATTTGCTATTCACGTGTTGCGGTCTGGCACATCATTTATTATATTCTCAGTAAGTAAAGAACTGTTGTACTGCATGTTATTTCAGAATATGTGAAAGCAGTTGTTGAAATATTTGATTTATTGGTTTTGTTATACGAAAGTATTTTATTTGCTGTTCTCGAGCATTGTGCGTGCTACTTTCTGGTAAACCCTTTTGCGTTTAGTTCATCCACTAGTTGATGCTGCAGGTATTATTTATTACAATCACACCGCGTCGTTCGTGAAATTCGCCGAAAGGCACACCTGGAATTCCGTGACAACAGAATGGCCATGTTGACGTTGCGCGTCGGAGAAGCCGAGGTTTGCTGTGCTATCGCGAGGCGACAGTTTGAAGGGGCGACGCGGCGAGGTGTGCGTTGTGATTGGCAGCCGCCTCCGCCGCCCACGTCGCGGCGTCGCAACCACCGCGTACGGCGCTGCATGACACGCAGGGCACGCCCCGCCGGGCACGCTCCACCGGGCACGCTCCACCGAGCACGTTCGCTCTGTCGGGAAGCGTTGTCTCGGGAGGGAAGAATTGAGCTCGGGTGGGGAGGTCGCTACACTGCTGGCAAGTGTGCGATGTCACAAGCTCACAACAACAACAACAACAACAACAATAATAATGATAATAATAACAATAATAATAATAATAATAATAATAATAATAATAATAATAATAATTAATACTTAAATTTAAATTAATTATTCTCTTTGAATAATTTGTAATAACAAATACTTATTTTTGTGATAAAACTACCTCAATTTTTTTCTGGAAAGACGAATCGAATGAAAGCCTACTGCCATCCAGCAGATTTCGCAGATCGATCGGGGTATGAACTCCGGTGCCCGGAAGTGACAAGCTCGGCGAGGTAGGGTGTTCGCTGCTGCTCTTCATGACGTCATTTAGAGATACCTCTAAACCTAGAAACCTTGAGCGAAGTTTGTAGTTCGGTGGACTGAAATGAAAAGCAAGCACTGTAACAGTCGCGATTGTTCATTATCATTTGCCCAGGCTCAGTTTTGAAAGATCCGCTCGAATATTTCCTCTCACATAGTGCTGAAAAAAACACTGAAATTAAAATTAATTAAAAGAAACTAAAATTAAATTAATTAAACTAAATTGAAACACATTTCTGTAGTGTGTAATTTCCGACGATCGTTTCAGATACCACATAATATTTAATATTATTCGATTAAAGAAATCTTAACCAGAAAAATAATACTATATTTGAGGTATGTTAATTTGATTAAAACATTCTCCTTTTCAAAATAATTACGGAATGAAAGTTTTAAGCGAAATATAAGTACAAAATTGTTTTAAATGTTAGGTAATTTTATATCTGTGTAAAATTGTTTTCGCTTTATATTTTAAAGAATATACGTGTTTTAGATGAGGCAGGGCTACCTTTAGGGAGGCGGGGTCGTCCACGGCCATTCGAAGGTGACCGTGAATGAACCGAGAGTGCCTGTTTGGAAAAATGAATTGCCAATCAGTTAATTTGTTAGTTCTCTGACTATCTGAATATAAGATAAGCGCAGTAGAAATTAAACAATCTTATTCCGTCTTTTCAATTTATATAAAAGCATTAGATACTTTGTACAATAATTACATATAAACTACATTATAAATGTATTTTAATAATATGAATTAATATTATAAAATGTATTATAACAACAAATGCATTATAAAATAATTTAAAATATCTTTCAAAAATAAAATTCCCCAAAAAATTTCTCTTGAAATGTACCGCTAAAAGCGAAGAAATCTCCTAGTTTTGTGGGTAAAGCCCGTATCCAGACCACTGTGCCCAAGCCGCCCTCGCGCAAGCTGTTCACCCCTGCCCGGTTCCTCCCACGACCCGCAGGCGACACGCCTTGTTTTCGCGAGCGGCCTGCGGGGGCGCCACCCATCCGAGGAGCTCTCCCCGCCACGCCACCCCACGCCCGGCCACGCAACGCGCGCCCACGCGGGCGCTCAACACCCGCGAGCGGGGGCGAGCGAGAGCCAGCGCAACAGCGAAGGCGAGGCAGGAGCCGAGAGCGCGTCTGAGTAAAGGAGAGGGCGTGGGCGAAAGCAGGAGCGCGAGTGTTGGCGTGGGTATAGAGCGAGAGGAATGGAAAGGACGAGAAAGAGAGAGAGAGAGAGCGACGGACACCGACCGTGGGGACGAGAGCAAAGGTACAACGCGTGCGTGGGCTTGGTCTAGAGCGACAGAACCGGTGAGGGTGAGAGAGAGGGCGACGGCCAGGACGAAACACGGGGCACATGGGCAAAAGAAAGAGAGAAAGAGAGAGAGACAGAGAGAGAGAGAGAGAGTACGTGAGGGCGATGGCTAGGTCAAGAACGCGTGCAACGGTGAAGACAAGGACGATGGCGAAGAAGATAGCAAAGGCGATGGCGAGAGCATGGGCCTTTTGTGAGGGTGATGGCGATAGCGAGTTCGAGGGCAAACGCGAGGGTAGTTTGGCAAAAATCAGTTTTATTTAGGTGTTCACTTATCTGGAACAACGAAAACCTAGTAATAAACAAACTTAACAATATTTAGCTGTACTTGAAACGTGCGCGTTAAGCAATCGTTCAAAATTCTGCTTCAGCTAATGAATTCCGCAGCCCCTACGCTATTGGATAGCATTCACGAGCCACGACCGGACCCTGAATCCAGCACGTGCGCATTTGCTTTCCCTCCACCCCTTTATTCAGCGGTCTACACTGTCGGTCGGGAGGCGACCCGTGTTGTGCTGCGCTGCGCCGCGCTTACCTCTCCCGCGTCAGCCGGCGAGCGCAGAGCAGCAAACTCGGCGACGGGTGGCCCGGGCCTCTTGTATGGACAAGGCGCGCTCACTCTTCAGACCTAAACCTATTAACACGTTGAAGCAGTTATCCAGGAACGCCCGCCTTTAGGGTTTAGCACTTATATATTTTAGCGCGATATACTTTTGTATGTCTCTATGCGACTACAGAGCTCCTATTAAAATTATCGTTTTACCACGACCTAACCAATCGTTATGTGGTATATAGATATATCGTTATATGGTATAGATGCCAGAAGTGGCAACCGCGTTTATAGAGGCCACTTCAAGCTCAGAATTTGAAATCTAAAAATAGAAGACTTTCCAGTTACTTCAAACGTGGAACTAATGCCTTGAAATGGAGGATACTGGTAATGTATAGATTTTCCATTACTTTATATTTAAAGAATAAGATGGAAACATTATTAATATTGGCATTGCAATAATGTAACATAAACCGGTTCCTGTTGTCAAAAACATGTCGAGGTTGCTACATCTATTCGAAATTACTGAGTTGAGTATTTGAAGACAACCAGAATTTTAAGAATATCAAGTGGCCTCCTCTTGACAAAATCGAAATTTGGAAATAAATTTAAAACAATAAAACAAATTGTAAATTAGTAATTTGAGACAAAAGATCTAATCATATAGAGGTACGCTATCGTTATTTAGTTTCACGTAACAAATATAGTACTTAGTCCAAGAATTTTCTCATTACTGGTACGTTTGTATCCTCCGTGGGGTCTCTTTATAGTAACAAATCCGCGGCAAAAAGATCGCGTGGTACAACGGAAAAAAAACCTTCAAGGGAAAAACCTGCCGTCAGGAAACGAGAATATTCCATCCTAAACCCACCTCAACTGTGATTAATAATGGCGGGCGCGGACGTCGCAAAATTTAATTTTTTGTTGCATTATTTCATATTCTCTCCTTTCATAACTTCATACTACGCACAGAACCTGAAATGAAAAACCGCGGTAGCAACTCGCGCGCCCTCTAGCTAACCTGTGCTCTGCGTCAGTTATGGGCGCACACACACACGCACGTACACACACACGCACGCTAGAAGACAGGCACATACGTATCAACACACGTGATATATACAGATTTTGATCGATACCCCAAATCCTCGAGAACAGTATACTTTGTTACTCCCTGTAATAGTCTAAAACACGTATATTCTTGACTAATCTAAAACACGTATATTCTTTAAAATATAAAGCGAAAACAATTTACACAGATATAAAATTAACATTTAAAACAATTTTGGACTTATATTTCGGTTAAAACGTTGATTCCCTAATTATTTTGAAAAGGATTATGTCTTAATCAAATTAACATACCTCAAATATAGTATTATTTTTGTGGTTAAGATTTCTGTTAGCGAATAACATTAAATATTATGTGGTATCTGAAACGATAGGCGGAAATTACACACTACAGAAAAGTGTTTGAATTTAGTTTAATTAATTAATTTAATTTTAGTTTCATTTAACTAATTCATTTTCAGTTTTTTTTGCAGCACTGTGTGAGAGGAAATACTCGAGCGGGTCGTGCAATATACATATGTTGATCGATACTCCAAACGAGAACAGTATACTTTGTTACTCCCTGTGATAATTACCACTAATACCTTCTAGATTTCCATTCATTAAGCACTTTTTCTAATAGACCGAACATAACAAACAAAGGATTGCTATTTTGTTCACAAATCATACTGTAATTTAATCTATTAGAAAAATCGACGTAATAAATGGATGATTTCCAACTATTTATATTTTATGACAAGAATTAGTAGGATATTAAGCCGAAAAAAACTGAAGATAGAATTCATTTCAGTTTCCATAAACGAGGATGATTGTGATGACGTTGCGATTGCGATGTTCTAACAACGCTGAGATATTTTTACTATTTTTTTGAATAAATGAGTAAACCGACAGAAACGTGTTGATTTTGCCTCCACTTGGAGCCAGAGCACTCCTTCCTCCCCAGCGATGGGATGGGATTCCCCCCGCCCCACGGCCAGCTGCAGAGCTCTTCTCGCCGACGCGTGACGTCGCCGCGCGGCGGGTGTAATGACCAACTCGCAAGTGCGTCGGGACAAAGTTGCTCACAATCAAGGGACGAGCGCTGCGTGGGCGTGGGCAGGCGGCCGGCCGGCCGCCGGGCGGGCGCGGCGGGGCGGGCGGGGCGGGGCGGGGCGGGGGGCGGGCGCTGGGCGTGCGGGGCGGCGGGCGGGCGAGCGCGGGGGCCGACGGGCGAGCGGCGGCGGGCGGGCCGGGCGGGGGGCGGGCGCGGCGGGGCGGGCGGACGGGCGGGCGGGCGGGCGGCGGGCGGGCGGGCCGGCGGCGGGGCGGGCGGGCGCGGACCGGGCGAGCGGGCGGACGCGGCGCAGCGGGGCGAGCGGCCGCGGGGGCGGGGCGGGGCCGCGGGTGGGGGCGGGCGGGGGGCGGCGGGGCGGCGACCGGGGTCTCCTGCGTCGCTGCGGCACAGTCCTCGCCACCAGCCCGGAGGCATGCGCGGAGAGAACAGGCGCACGGAGGCGGAGGAGGGTGGGAGGTGTGGAGAGGAGAGCAGAGAGGGATATGAAGAAGCAAAACGGAATAATGAGAATTCCAAAGAGAGCGGGTGATTAGGCCGGGGAGGGAAGGGATGTGATAGGAGGAGAAAGATGTGAACAAGACGATATATTGAACAAACACACGGAGGGCCTAGGAAAGGAGGGGTGGAATGTGGAGAGAGCTTAGAAGCAGTGCAGGTGAAGATGAAGGGTGTGGAGATCAGGAGGTTCGTGAAACAAGGCGTGCGAAAATGAGATATGTGCGCTGCAAGAGGGCTGGGGGAATGTGCGTCAAAACAGTACTGTTATGACAGCAAACCGGTAGTGAAACAGTATAATGATTTATTGCCTAATTAAATGCCAACAGTTTGGAATGTAACAAAGTCGTGACATAATTGTATAGTGTAATGCATTAGGTTAAGTATGTGCCGTATATGTGTGTGTTGTGAAGGGTTTTTATTGTTGGGAAGAAGTGTGATTGTGTAATGTAAGAGGGGAAAGATAAAGATAAGGAAGACGATCCAGCCCAGCGGTCCGTATCTTATGTGTTAGGGAACAACTTATCCGACTGGTTTTGATCCCGAAGATACCACCCTCCGTACCAAAACGAGTGCATCAGAGCATTCGAATACTTGAGATTTATTCTCTTGTCGGGAGTTGAAATTCGGCTGTACCTAGATTCAGCAATACGCCCCCACCAACGGTACCCTAGGCCTTCCGGCCAAGAGCGTTCAGTTGCATGGGGCTGTGTTTTCTCAGCTGATACTCGATATATTATAAACTTGATGTACAACAAGTTGTTATACAGAGTTCAAAACTATTATTGTGATTTTCAACCTTCATAACCACGTGCTTTACATATTTCTATTCGAATAACCTTCAATTGCATCTAGTTGCCTCGATTATAAACTCTGTCGCTGGCACTGAATATGATATTGCCCTAAAATGTTTGGATTGAATCGTGCCATTCATTGCATTTCAAGTCAAATTCTCCGCGCAGGAGTGAACGTGTTTGTTGGAGGCAACCCGCCTAAAAAAAGGAAAAAACAGCTGCCGAAAAGGCCTGCTATTCAGTTCCGATTCAGTCTTTGTGAAGCTGGTTTGTGTTCCTGACGGCCGTTAGGAAAAGTGGATTGAATTTTGAATACTTCTGGCAGAGTCGATGTTCGCATTTTGTGGCATACAAATATCCAGTGACGCAAAACTTATTTCGTGTTTGGAGTTCGCAGTTTTGATATTGAACGGTGAAATCGGGAACTTCGGTTTTCGTTCTTTATGTGTAGTAATGTGTAAAACGATTGATTCTTGTTGTCGTGAAAACGTTTCATCAGAGAGATTGAATTTAAAACAAATGAACTACGTACATTACCCGAACAGTACTGAAGTTCTTTTAGTAAGAACACTTTAACGCCATGGTTATTATTTCTACTAAACCCGCCATTTGCTACGTTTAGACATGAAATCAGGATCTGAAAACGATTGGCTGAACTTCATTCATACTGCAATTATTTCACTCGGCATGTACTACTACATCTATTAGAAAGAACATTTGCGATTGATAACATAAGTGCGGCAGATGAAAGATTCGTGATATGTTTGATGATCTTAAGCGGTGTTGTCGTGGCACCAAGTTACAGCAGCAAACCAGATCCCTGGGTTACAAGTCGCAATAATGCTACGGGGCACAACAGCAGCGGCAGTAGCAGCAAGAAGACGCAAACTTCTTCACAGTAATCATCGAAAAGGATAAATGTTTTGAATGTTTGGGAAAACAGTGCAAAATTTAATGTTTTTGCTTCATAGAAAAGCATAGCAAGACATAGATATAAAGTTTAATTAAAGATTGAATTAGTAGTAAAAATGTAAACTGATTAATTAATTAACTTTAAAATGTTCCCATGACGGTGAAATTATATAAATTTGAGTTACAATTGTCATGTATCAATTACTCAAAATAGAAGACAAATGCATACAACTAAGAATACTTAACAAATGAGAGTAACGAAATAGTATTTACGTGGTGTATTCAAGAATACATTTGATTCTCAGATGTCTATTATATTGAATACAGAACTTCGTCTTGAGCTGTGGTGTAAACACAATTTTCTGTGGAGGTAACGTGCCGGCGACTCTTGATATTTACTAAAAAGTTCCATTGCTGAACGATATTGAGACAAATGTTTTTAAAACTCTGACGACTGGGTAATACTTACAAATGCACATGTTTTAGAAAAATACTATTTTATTCTAATTGAAAATATTTAAATGCATATTTATATGCATTATGAACATTCGACGACGTTTTATTTTGCCTTTATTTGCTCTTTGAGCCGTAAATGCCTTTTTACTGACATCTTTTTTTCTTTTTAAATATTCTTAAAATATTTTATATATAAATTTAATATACTAAAACTTATATTTAAAATATAATTATATATATATAATATATATATATATATATATATATATATAAATTCTTGTTACAAACACCAAGTTTGAATTCATTTCATGTTCAACTAACCACATCACATTTTCGCTCGTAAGGTCTCATTGTTTGTGAAGCTGTGAATGAAAGCCTGTCATATGAGTTAGGCAGGTCCAACTGAATATTTTGGAAGAACCGAAAAGCTTGCAAGTGACTTCATATATCTTTTAAACCGCATTTCTTGCACAAATAAAATATAAAAGGGTTCTGCCAGACAATCCACCGTTTTTTATTATCTTCGTTGAGCATGGGCGCTTTACGTGAGCGCTGAAGCACTGAATCGCGAAGGTAATCTAAGCACTCTTCATCGAAGTGCAAGGACAATGATCCGCACTTCCGACATTGATATCTTTACCGTGCTAAATGTTCTTCTGGGAAAGAGCGCAATGTGAAGGCTACTCTGACGGCTGAGGCGTCCTTCACTTGTGCCCACAGTTTCTGAGTTCGCGCGCCACGCGAGAAGTACGTCATCAGTGCCACTTATAAGTGTAGTAATCGAGCTCATCGTGGTAAAAATGCTAAAAAATTTTCCCTCTACTCAAAAAAAAATTTAATGATTCGTAAATAATGTATTCTAACTATTACTTGTTTTTTGGGTATTGGCGGCAGTACAGAAAAATATTTCCTCTTTTCCCTCCAATGAATTTTTTAATGCATTTTTCGTAGCCTATTTAAAAACTTTTATGGCCCATTTAAGCGCATGAACCGTAAGTTTTAGTGGCTAACATTCGACTTATTTACAGACATACTGTAATGTTTGGTAATATTTGAAAATTCATATAATATGTTCGGTTGTTAGCGACCTATATTCATCGATTTATAGCAGAGATTTGTGTGTTGTGCCGCGGTTATTGAACCCAACGTAACTGTGTCGGAAACCACTGCGGGAAACTATTTGAATTACTCGCGGCAGCTACATGGGAGAAAGCGCAATATCGTCTGGTACTCGCCCACCACCCGCAAGTGTGCGCAGGGGTGTTGCGGGCGCCAGCAATCCCCGACGCGGCGCCGCCAAGCAGAAGCAACCTCCTCCGCGAAGCCGGGATGCGCCGGTAGCGGAAGCGAGAGAGGAGGATTAAGGGGCGGGACGTAGCGCTGGCAACGTTAAAGAGGAGAGGGGAGTTTTTGTGACGCCTTTTCCAACTAAACCGTTTTTTTAAAATTTACGTATCACATATTCACTTTACATAAATATAAACAAAACTACAAAGAACGCAGTTATATAATCGATCCTACGGATACGGTAAAACCAATGTACGATAGCAGTAATGTGATGGTCATTCAATCCTTTTGTCATCATTGCCCTGCACAATTTGAAGATCTTTATGTCATTAATGTAAAGGCAATTGAACCGTAAACCCGGCGCCCCCCTATGTTGCCGGGCCATGGAAGGGATGACGGGTCGTGAGACGGGTGGAACGTGAGAATAGCAGGGGGGCAGGCGGCAGCGAGGCGGAGCTGAGGCGACGCGGAGGACGGGGGGCGGGGTGAAGAAGGGTCCATGAATGGGCGAACGAAGGCGGCCGGCGTTCTCTATAATGGTCGGCAAAGAGGGACGTGTAAGAGTGAGGGGCGTGTACGGGGTGATTGGCGGCAGAATCGGGTTGCGACGGGAAGGCTGTGGGGTGGGGACAATAGGCCGTGGCGCAGTGAAGGGGGCGTGAGCGCAATGGAGCCATGGAAGGCGGTGGCGGATGGCGATGCGCTGAGCGCATGGGGGCAGGGCATAGCCGCATGCGTGAGCGGCGAGGGGCTGGCCAGTGGGCGCTGAGGCGGCGGAGCGGAGGCGGCATGAGCGAATGGAGGGCGGAGGGCGTAGGGGCATGAGGCGCATGGAGGCGCGGACGCATGAGGGGCTGGAGGCTGAGCGCAGGAGCGTGGGCCAGAGGCTGGCGTATGAGGCGGTTGGGGGATGGAGGGCGCATGGAGCGCGGAGGGCGGCATGGAGGGCGGCATGAGGGCGGCATGGGGCGCATGGAGGGGCTGGAATTGCATGGAGGAAGCAGGGTGCATAGGGAAGGGACGCATGAGGACGGCATGACGGATGGAGGACGGCATGAGAGGAGGCGGCATGGAGGGCGGCATGAGGCGGTGGAGGCGGCATGGAGGGCGCAATGGAGGGCGGCATGGAGGGGCTGGGGCGCATGGAGGCGGCATGCGCTGGCGGCATGGGGCGGCCTGTTGCTGGCGAAAAGAAAGCGACGGGCCCTGTCTCCTGGCTCGGGGGTGAAGGAGGTGGTGTGGGGTACGGCACGGCGCGTGAGGACGCATCAAACTCTCGCCCGGCCACACTCGCCAGAAACAATAACTAGCGAGCGCATTGTGCGCCTGTCAACCAGCTCCGTTCCAGAGCAATTCAGGATTACTGCTAAGGAGATGGCGAAATGGGACGGAGATGGCGAAATTAAGTTGAGCGAGAGAGTTCGGTGAGTTTATTAACATTGAGGCGAAAACCTATTTGCCCTTATTTCATATTAGAAATGTTTGTACACCAGTTTTCACCTAAAATTGTTGCCTCCCATTAAACTTTCTTTAATATTTTGTATACACATCAAATAACGACTTTCTTGTTATTACACCATTAAAAATTTTGTTGGACTTGTTGCCCCCACCGACAGTACACTAATTTTTAATTTATTGCAATTTAAAACAGTAGATCATTAACAACGAATCTTGATAATCGTAAGGCATTGTCGCTACACGAATAATTTTACTTTTCAGTTACTTATTACTCCAAAAAAAAATACGTTTTAACGTTTTTTCAAATTCTCGTCAATTATGACAACTGTCAGTTAACAAAATCTCTAAAGAAATGAATTTCCATCGTCTTTATCATATACAAAGACGGACGAAAAACTCTTTTCTAGAGATCTGAAGAACAATTTGTTTCGAGATCTCAGAATAGATGCAATCCACAAACGGCAATGACTTCGTGTGTTATTTTAATTGAAGTTATCTGTGGTAATGCTGAAGCTTGTAGCAATGTTGTATTTTGGGTCGTAAGAAATAATGCTTAGACTATTAAGAGTAGCTTGCGGAAAAACCGTAACGATAATCCTGCGTGATGATGCTAATAAGAAACACTATGAAACTGATACTATGAAAAAGATGGTTACCACGTTCTGCACATTCATAAATATAACGTGTATTACATGTAGAGAAACTTCTGGAATTTCAGACGTTTTAACTTTTACAATAAGAACAAGAAAGTAACAATTACAAAGTTAATCTGGTACTTAATTAAAAGAACCACATCTTAATGCAGAAAACATTATTAAGAGTGAAAAAAATTGAATTTACCTAACTTAAACCATTCTGTACCTCGCGATTTGGTAACTAATGGACTGTCCCTAATCAATTAAAGTGTTTTTATAATACAAGCACCTACCTATACTTTCTAAATAATGGAAATTTCTTAATTGAAATTTTATGCGGAACAATCCGTAACAATCACTCCCCATTTATTAATATTAGGGAAAGTAAATTGAAGATAAATTAATTCGAATCAACCT
>BOPP01000026.1:8524736-8566924 GCA_017312745.1 Gryllus bimaculatus | reverse complement strand
TCCCTCGCCACCCAGCGCCGGGAGGGCATGCGGGCGGGAGAACAGGCGCACGGAGCGGAGGAGGGTGGGGAGGTGTGAGAGAGGGAGCATGCGAGCAGGGAGAGGGATGAGAAGCAAAACGGGAATAAATGAGAATTCAAAGAGAGCGGGTGATTAGGCGGGGAGGGAAGGGATGTGATGAGGAGGAGATGTGAACAAGACGGATATATTGACAAACACACGGAGGTCTAGGAAAGGAGGGGTGAGGGAATGTGGAGAGAGCTTAGAAGCAGGCAGGTGAAGATGAAGGGTGTGGAGATCAGGAGTTCGTGAACAAGGCGGTGGAAAATGAGATATGGGGTGGCTGCGAAGAGGGCGTGGGGAGATGTGCATCAAACAGGTACTGTTATGACAGCAAACCGTAGTGAAACATATCAAATGATTTATTGCTAATTAAATGACAAAGTTTGGAATTAACAAAGCTCGTGACATAATTGTAGTAGTGTAATGCATTAGGTTAAGTATGTGCGTATATGTGTGTGTTTGTAAGAGGTTTTTGATTGTGAGAAGTTTGATTGTGTATATGTAAGAGGGGAAAGGATAAAGATGAGGAAGACGATACAGCGCGCGGTCCGTAGTCTATGTGTTAGGGAACAACTTATCGACTGGTTTTGATCGAAGAATCCGTACAAAACGAGTGATCAGAGCATTTGAATACTTGAATTATTCTCTTGTCGGCAGTGAAATTCGGCGTACCTAGATTCAGCAATACGCCCCCAACGGTACCCTAGGACCTTCCGGCCAGAGTCGTTACAGTGGCAATGGGCTGTTTTTCCTCAGCTGATACTCGATATTATTATAAACTTGATGTACAAAAGTTTTGATACAGAGTTCAAAACTAATTATTGTGATTTTCAACCTTCATACCATCGTCTTTACATGTTTACTATTCCGAATAACCTTCAATTGCATCTAGTTGCCTCGATATATAAACTCTGTCGCTGGCACTGAATGATATTGCCCTAAATGTTTGGATGAATCGTGCCATTCATTGCATTCAAGTCAAATTCTCGCGCGAGAGTGACGTGTTTGTTGGAGCAACCCGCCTAAAAGAAAGGAAAAACAGCTGCCGCAAGGCCTGGCTATTCAGTCCGATTCAGTCTTTGTGAAGCGTGGTTGGTGTTCTGTGACGGGCCGTTAGGGAAAAGTGGATTGAATTTTGAATAACTTGTGCAGAGTCGATGTTCGCCATTTTGTGCAGTACAAATATCCAGTGACTGAAAAATCTTAATTCAGTTTGATGTTCGCAGTTTTTGATATTGAACTGGTGAAATCGGGAACTTCGGTTTCGTTCTTTATGTGTAGTATGTGTGAAACGATTGTTCTCGTGAAAACTGTTTCATCAGAGAGATTGAATTTAAAACAATGGACTACCTAACATTACCGAAAGATGAGAGTTCTTTTAGTAAGAACACTTTACGCCAATGGATTATTATTTCTACTAACCCGCCATTTGCTACGTTAGAAAGCGATTGAATCCAGGATCTGAAAAGACGTTGCTAACATCATCATACTGCAATATTCACTCGGCATGTACTACTACATCGTATTGAGAAAGACATTTGCGATTGATAACATAAGTGCGGCGATGAAGAGTTCGTGATATGTTTGATGATCTTAAGCGGTGTTGTCGTGGCACCAGTTACAGCAGCAAACACCCCTGGAGTTTACAAGGTCGCAATATGCTACGGGCAGCCAACAGCAGCGGCAGTAGCAGCAGAAGACGGCCAAACTTCTTCAGCAGGTAATCATCGAAAGGATAAAATTTTTGAATGTTTGTGTGAAAACAGGTGCAAAATTTATTGTTTTTGCTTCATAGAAAAGCAATAGCAAGACATAGATATAAAGTAATTAACGATTGAAATTTAGTAGTAAAAATGTAACTGATAATAATTAACATTAAAATGTTCCCATGACGTGAAATTATATAAATATGAGTGTCATATGTATCAATTACTCAAATTAGAAGACAAATGCATACAACTAAGAAACTTACACAAATGGAGTAACAATAGTATTACGTGGTGTATTTCAAGAATCATTTGATTCTCAGATGTGCTATATATTGGAAATACAGGACTTCGTTTTTGAGGAGTGGTGTAAACACAATTTTTCTGTGGGAAGGTAACGTGTCCGACCGACTTGATATTTACTACAATAATAAAAAAGTTTCCATTTCTGAACGATATTTTAGACAAATGTTTAAAACTCTGACGACCTGGGTTAATATTACAAATCACATGTTTAGAAAAAATACTATTTCATTCTAATGAAAATATTTAAATGCAATTAATATATGTATTAATTGCGAACATTCCGACGACGTTTTATTTTGCTTTTATTTGCTCTTTTGAGCCGTAAATGCCTTTTTAGACATCTTTTTCTTTTTAAATAGTTTCTTAAAATATTTTATATATAAATTTAATATACTAAACTTTATATATAAATATATAAATTATATATATATATATATATATATATATATATATATATATTCTTGGTTACAAACACAAGTTTGAATCATTTCATGTTCAACTAATCACGTACATTTTCGACTGGTAAGGAATCTCCATTGTGAAGCTGTGAATGAAGCTGTCATATGGGTTAGCAGGTCACTGAATTTTTGGAACTGAAAAGCTTGCAATGTGATTTCATATATCTTTTACCGCATTTCTTTGCACAAATAAAATTAAATAAAAAACGGTGGTGTCTGCCCAGACACCACCGTTTTTTATTTAATCTTCGGTTGAGCCATGGGCGCTTACGTGAGCGCTGAGCACTGAATCGCGAGGTAATCTAAGCACTCTTGACTCGAAGTGCAAGACAATGATCCGCACTTCCTACATTGATATCTTTCCGTGCTAAATGTTCTTCTGGGAAGAGCGCAATGTGAGGCTATCTCTGACGGGCGTGAGGTGCGTCTTCATTGTGCCCACAGTTGTCTGAGTTGCGCACCACGCGAAGTACTTCATCAGTGCCACTTAGTAAGTGTAGTAATCGAGCTCAATCGTGTAAAAATGCTAAATTTTCTCACTCATTAATGATTCGTAAATAATGTATTCTAACATATTACTTTGTTTTTTGGGTATTGGCTGCAAGTACAGTAAAATATATTCCTCCTTTTCCCTCCAAATGAATTTTTTAATGCATTTTTCGTAGCCTATTTAAAAACTTTTAGTGCCCATTTAAGCGCATGAACCGTAAGGTTTTAGTGCCTTAACATTCGACTTATTACAGACATACTGTAATGTTTGTAATATTTGAAAATTCATATAATATGTTCGGTTGTTAGCGACTATACTCATCAATTTATTAAGCAGAGATTGTGTTCGTGCCGCGTTATTGAACCCAACGTACTGTGTACGAGAACCACTGCGGAAACTATTTGAATATTACTCCGCAGGCAGCTACATGGGAGAAAGCGGGCAATATCGTCTGAGTACTCGCACCACCCGCATGTGCGCAGGGGTTGCGGGCGCCAGCAATCCCCGACGCGCGCCCGCCCAAAGCACCTGCCTTCGCGAAGCCGGGGGGCCGCGTAGCGGAAGCGGAGAGGAGATTAAAGGGCGGGACGTAGGCCTGGGCAACGTTAAAGAGGAGGAGGGAAGTTTTTGTAACCCTTCCAATAAACCGTTTTTTAAATTTACGTATCACATATTTCACTTGTACATAAATAAAAACAAACTACAGAAGAACGCAGGTATAATCGATCATACGGATACGGTAAACAATGTACGGATAGAGTAATGTGATGGTCATCATCCTTTTTTCATCATTGCTGAAATTCTGAAACGTATCTTTATGTCATTAATGTAAGCATTGAACCGTGAACCCGGCCCCCACTATGTTGCCGGCCATGGAAGGATGAGGTCGTGGAGACGGTGTGAACGTTGAGAATAGCAGGGGCAGGCGGAGCGAGGCGGACGCGGGGACGGGCGGGGTGAAGAAGGGTCCAGTGATGGGCGAACGAGGCGGCGCGGCGTTTCTATAAATGTCGGAAGAGAGGGACAGTGAGGAAAGAGGTTGTTATGGTGGGCGTGTACCGGGTGATTGCGCTGGCAGGAAGTTGCCGGGTTGCCGAGGCGGAGAGGGCTGCTGGCAGGCGGTGGCAGCGACCACATGTGACGAGAGGCGTGGCCCGCCAGTGGAGCGAGGGCGCATGGAGGCGGCATGGGGCGGCATGGAGGCGGCATGGAGGGCGCATGGAGGGCGGCATGGCAGGGCGCATGGAGCGGCGGCATGGAGGGCGGCATGGAGGGCGGCATGGAGGGCGCAGGGAGGGCGGCATGGACGGCGGCATGGAGGGCGCATGGAGGCGCATGGGAGGCGGCCGCTCAGCTGTGCGAAAGGAAGCGACGGGCCTGTCTCCTGGCTGGGGGTGGGGGAGGAGGGGTGATGGGGGTACGGCGACGGCGCGTGAGGACGCATCAACTCTCGCCCGGCACACTCGCCCAGAAACAATTAACTAGCGAGCGCTTGTGCGCCTGTCAACAGCTCCCGTTCCAGGAGCATTCAGGATTACTGCTAAGGAGATGGCGAAATGGGACGGAGATGGGAAATTAAGTTGAGCGGGAGAGTTCGGATGAGTTTGATTACATTGAGCGAAACCTATTTGCCCTTATTTCATTTAGAAATGTTGTACACCAGTTTTCACCTATAATTGTTGCCTCCCATTAAACTTTTCTTTAATATTTTGTATACACACAAATAACGACTTCTGTTATTACACCATTAAAATATTTTTGTTGACTTGTTGCCCCCATGGACAGTGCACATAATTTATAATTTAATTGCAATTTAAAACAGTAGTATCATTAACAACGATCTTGATAATCGTAGGCATTGTCGGCTACACGAATAATTTTACATTTTCAGGTTTACTTATTACTTCCAAAAAAAATCGTTTTAACGTTTTTCTCAAATTCTCTCAATTATTGAATAAGTTGTCAGTTGAAAAATCTCTAAAAATGAATTTCCATCGTCTTTATCATATACAGACGGGCGAAAAACTCTTTTCTAGAGATCTGAAGAACAATTGGATTTCGAGATCTCAAAATAGATGCAAACCACAAACGGCAATGACTTCGATGTGTGTATTTAATTGAAGTTCATCTGTGTAATGGCTGAAGCTTGTTAGCAATGTTGTATTGTTGGGTCGTAAGAATAATGTAACTATTAAGACGTACTTGCGGAAAACCGTAAACGATAATACTGCGTGATGATGCTAATAAGAAAACTATTGAAACTGATACTGAAAAGATGGTTACCAGTTCATGCAATTCAATAAATATAACGTGTATTAATGTAGAGAAATTCTGGAATTTTCAGACGTTTAATTAATAAGAAAAAGAAAGTAAACAATACAAAGTTAATTCTGTAACTTAATATAAAATGCACATCTGTAATGCAGAAAACATTATGTAAAAGTGAAAAAAATGAATTTACTACTTGAAACCATTCTGTATCCTCGGCATTTGGTAACTAATGGACTGTCTAATCAATTAAAGTGTTTTTAAAGTACAAGTACCTATACTTTTAAATAATGGAAATTTCCTTAATTAATTTTGTACAATGTAAAAATATCCCCATTTTATTAATTTGGGAAAGTAAATTGAGAGATGAAATTAATTCGACAACCTATTATTAACCGCTTCAATGAATGTTCTTGAAGGGGATAATGTACTATTTGGTGAAAATGAATTGAAATATTATTTGTGCAAAAACGGAAGAAAATGAAATCGAACTTAAAGGAAAAATGGAAAACCTAAAGTATTTGTATGAAATAAAAGCTAAAGATTGTTGCATGAGGCACGCTCAGAGTACGAATGATAGTACTGCGTTCGCGTGATATCAGATGACAGTGTGCGATAACAAAAAGTAATCGACGTCGTGAGGATTGTAATTTTTTTTTTTATTTCGTATTTCTTACTGCACGAATTCGCTTACTAGCGTTAGTGAAAACCAGCGTATGTCGGCTAATTTGGAAATTAACCGAACACAACGATACTTTGTGATGCGCGATTTTCGGATTCTATCTGAATCTAATCGACTAGTTTTTTTTAAAAATTATTTTATAAATCCTAAAAATGGGCTACATAGTTTTACATCGTATAAAAATCAGCCTTTTGCACAAACATGATGATGCTCCAAAGTATCCAGTAGGAAACAGAAAGATAAACACCTGAAAATGAGAATCATTATCCACGAAGTGTGAAACATACTATACATGAATAAACTTAATTTATTTTCACGAGTTCTTGTTTGATTGTCATGAATAATTTGGAAGTCTCTTTAATTGGAATAGAGTAAGGGTTGCTACAACATAATTCGACAACTAGCGGCGATCGATAATCTGTTGTTTGTTGACTTCGCGTGAGAAAAGTGAGACAAAAACCTTCTAATGTCACCACAGTTAATTCCTAACATAACGTATTTGCGGGGTACCATAAACTCAATACGATCTCAGTTATACACTTTTTATTCCATCTAAAATATAGGTGTATCAAAAAATGCTCGTTCAAAGAAATAGTATATCATAAATTGGTATATGGAAAACGACTGAACAAATACCATAAACGCAGTTATCAAAATCAAAGGACACGGAAATTCACTCACTATATTTTTAATAGATTAATTGGAACTTTTTTAAAACTGGAGTTTTCGTATAACCGTTTGTCTCAATGCTGTTACAAATACTTGTAATGTTTTTTAGTTTCAGTCAAAACAAAATGTGAGTGGTAATAATATAAAAATATGCTTTAATATTGTGTTTATATATATGTGCGGAATATATATTATAAAAATGTATCTAAAAAAAGAAACAAAAAAATATGAATATTAAATGACTCGATGAAAAACCTGATCACTGTCGTGACATATCAAGAAGGGACCACCAAAAGAGAGATACAAAGGCAATACATTAGCAACAAAAGGGCAGTATTTCAAGGTGCTTGCGAAGCGAACTGCCAGCGACCGGCGGCGAGGGGCGGGGGGCGGCTTCAAACAGCGCCCAATTCGCCGCGAAATTAGCCGTGCAAATCCGGCGCTAATGGCATCGGTCGGCTATTCTGCGCACGCAGCGCCGATATCGAGAGGCAGCGAATGGCGCAGCGCGCAGCTGAGGGCGTGGCGCACCCGCCCCGCGCAGCCACCCGCCGCGCCACGCCACGCCACGCCACACCGCGCCGCGCCGCGCTTCTCCGCCACGATACACACTGCCACGCACAGGCTCGCCTCCGACCTACCCCGCCACGCCCTTCCCAATGTTATCGGCATCCCATCTCATCTCATCCCATTCCATACAATGCAAGGGGATGGAATGAAGTGTAAGAGGAGGGTATGTAAAATTTGACGAAATAAAAGAAAATGGGAAGGAATATCATTGCATTTCATTCTATTGCATTTTATTGTTTCTCATTTTATTTCTTCACACTTTATTTCTTCTTATTTCATTTCTTCTTATTTCATTCCATAGTTTCTCAGTACATTACTTCGTATCATTCCATTCCATTCCATTTCATTTCATACTAGCCCATTGTATTTCTTACCATCCAATTGTATTTCATGCCATCCAATTGTATTTCATGCCATCCCACTGCATTGCATGCCATCCAACTGTATTTTATGTCGTCCCACTGCATTTCAATCCATCACACTGCATTTCATTCATCCCAATGCTCTTCAATTCATTGCTTTCCATTTCCTTTTATTCCACCCCATTTCATCTCGTCTCGTCTTGTTTGTCTGACATATCAGCCGCTCTCTCGTCCCGCCCTGCGCCGTCCTTCTCCTCCGTTTTCGTTTTGCCCTCGTTCTCTCCCTTTCCGCACCGTGCTGCTCAGCACTCGTTCTCTCCTCCTCTCCGATCTCCCTGCCCGTCCTCCGCCAGTGCGAGATCAGCCATTTTGTCGTTCCAATGAGGAGGGCAATGGCGTTAGCGTTAGCATTAGCCGGTTGAACCACGCGCGTTTGTTGTGGCCAGCGGTCTGAACTGCATTACCGCCCGATGTACGCGCCTGCCGAGAGGCTTTGCAGCACTGCGCGCAATGGATTCTCGCGAGGAAATTAGGATCAGTGGTGGTCGAGCTTCATTCTCCAACGTTCTTCGTATTATGCGAAGTTTTTCAGTTTTTTGTGCAAGTATTATACGTGGTACCTGTACTATTTTCATCAAACACTCTTATGCGTAACTAATAAGCCACAGGATCCTTGCCTTCTGCTTATAATGTTTCTGTACAATATGTTGAATCAATGGCACGAATAACGGACTATGTTAGCATATTTCAAAATCTTGTTTTGGGGGGAATAATTTGACGTGTGTAGCTTGCGGAAGTTTTGTATTTTAGAATACTTGCCAGAGTCGCTCTTTTAAGCATCTGTTATTATGAAACGAATATCAGGGATTTAAGAGGTTGGAACGACGATCTATACCATTAGTCATCTATAGTACAGGTTGGTATTTACATGAACGTTTACCTATTCAATTTACGTGTTTACAAGTACTCAACATCCATCAATCTCATTTACTAAAAAATATTAAGTGATCATCACTCAGCAATGCAATCCACTAATCTCACAAAACAAGAAAATGGTTTCTGATGATGATCCCTTCCACTGAAAGTCAGTATGACCAATTATATCAGTCATTACAGAACAGTTTTTGGGGGGGTGTTAACTGCTGTATTTTATGACGACTTCGAGCGCTCTTATGTTTAGTTGTTAATTATTTTGTTTTCTTGTTTATTACATTCATATGATGTGCATATTTTTTTCTGAATTACAGTACATAGAATAATCTTAAATCTGCAAAAATAAAATCAGCTTATTACTGAAAGCTGTCTCGTGTTTTATTTGAAATTAAATCTATCAGTTTTTACAATATGATAACAAAACATTCATGAACTAGTGGTCATTTTTGCCAGTCTAATAGTAAACTCCATGAGAGGTAGTAACATGTAGGGTTTCTACTTGTCCTATGAAATTCATAGATTGAAACGTAGATCGTTATTTGGTCCAATGCTTTAATTATATACAGCAGTATGAGTTCACACAAAATCAACATTATATTTTTATAATGTTAATGTACATTCTATATTGTATCATTCTATAAGACATAATATGCTTGGAACAATATTTGTATTCAGCTTCTGGGTTGATAACCCTAATCTCAATCAGCTTATGTTCAATTTAGTTCGATCTATTGAGCAAATTTAGTCATGGTCCCTTGTTTTCCTTCTAAACATTAAATGTAACCTCTCTATATGCGCAAGTTTTCTTCAGCTTTAATTTTGATTCCATTGATGCCAGAAGAGTGATCAGCTCAATTATTTTGTCAGTAGTTTCATCAAATCAATGTGGTTTTGGCGAGGCAAATAGAGGAAATGAATATTTCTCGATATCAAATGTCAAAAACGAACGTTGCAATCTCTATTAATTTTTTATCTATTATAAAAGAGAATTAATACAGATTACAAATATTAAGACAATGTTTGCAGTCTTTACTTTGTCACGCTGTTTTCGACGATAATCAAAGAAAACAAAGGATATATTTCTTGCTGAGAGTAAATCAAAACCAAATTACCTAGAAAGTAAAGAGATGTCTGACAGGCCTATAGTGGACATGACCTCGAATGCAGAAGTATCTGTGCAAAGAGTTAATGATGAATTCCCATTACTTCGAGAACCAACACTTCTCTCGCCATATGCTCAAAAGACCTCACGTCACGCAAGAAAAGACGTCACGCAAGAAATTGTTAATTAAAGTTTTCGTTTTGTTTATGTCACAATTATTATTTCACACCATTACTTCAAAATACCATTACTTCTTTATTTTCTAAATTTTAATACTGTATCATCAATTTCCGATTTGAAACGAATTTTTCCTTTCGTATAAGCCGAAGTGAAATGACAAGGAATTCAATATATTATTTTTTAAGCATCCCTCTGTAGTAAACTTACTAGCCATCTATACTGTGACCGCTCAGCCAGTGTCGGCTGAAGCGACACATTTCAAAGAAAGCAATACTTCTCATTTATTTCCTGCTTGGGATCCCGTTTACTTCACTTCCTCGCAAGGAGACGAGCAGAAACAGACATCGCTTCCAGAACAAGGTTGCTGCTTCCAATCTTATTAATTTATGGAAGAACTAGGACAGAATTACATTATTTAAAGTTGATAGATTTTTATTAGCTATTGAGTTACGAGTGTTGAGAGAAAATCTTTAGGAAACGCTTTACATTTCTTTGTCAACGTCTCCCTGGTTTACGAGTAAATTGTTGTGAGTGTAGAGCGATTTTATGAAAACTTTATGCAGGGTAAATATAATTCTTTGAAATTCAGTGAAGTAATAGATTTGTGAATTCTTGCAGAAAGAGGAATTTAACTCAGTTATTTGTACAAATGTAATTTTGGAACAAATTATCAACTCTAATGAATTTAGATGACTGAATGTTGTCATTGAAGGAAATGGCACATTACTGTTCATATTAATGTGCTGTAAAGAAATGACAGAGTTTGTGTTATTTCAGAGTTTATTGTATTTATATGCATTTTTGTTTTTGTTTTTTGAATGTGTTACTTTTACGAACATCTTGAATTTGTTCTGTTTCCAATTATTCGAGTACGCCCCACCTAAACCAGGGATCCCAATAGCGGAGAAATTAGTGAGTAAAGGTTGTAAAGTAACAAACTGGGGCAGATTCATTGCAAATTGCTCGTCTAACCATTTTTTACAATCACCTGCCCTCAATCACGGGAGTGTTTGGTGATTAATGGAACCACACCCCACGGGCCAGCCGAGGCGTTTTGGGTTTTTCCAAAACGTAACAGAGAGTGGTTGTCGCAATACATTTATTTTAAGAGCGCATAGAAAGATAAACCGATCTATGCTCTTTTTCTTTCCACATTATTCTTTCTACCATCTCAGAGTATGATTGTAAGGAGATTGTTTGGCGGTGAGTGTTATTGTACTCGCGTGGACATTGAATAGGTCATAACCGATACCTAGCGAATTCGACCTTCGTCGCACCCGGCACCGCGACTAGAGAGAGTTCAAGGAAAAGAACACAACGAGATACCTGGAAGTTTTATACGCCTCAATTAACACTTTTCCAGAACGATGTCGTTTTACCGATGCCTTGAATACCCAACAACATATTTGTTTCATAAATGAAATTGTCTAACATAAATGGGTTTAGATAAGGAGATGGAATGCATGAAAAACAGTTCTTCAATTCTTGCTAGAAATACACAATTTTGTATTGAGTCTGGTAAAATAAAACTCTCTACATGTAATCAAAGAAAAAATAGATGCATTTTACAGGGACTCATCAAGTCATCAGGAGTTGTTACGAATTAACCGAAATAACGTACAAAAAATAGCTTTGCGTGATAGGCAAGTAGTGATCGCAGTTCTATTTAGGCCGTAAATCTTACGAAAGGAGGTAAAGAAGGTAAAGTTGAATATTTATCGGTATATATTTTAATAGTAATATGATATTTTGTGTAACCAAAACTAATTTCTAAAACGTCTAAACCAAAAGATACTCCATTATGCAACTAACAGAGTTTAAATGAAGGAAATATTTGCTCTGCTCCACTCCCACATTATGGAAATACAACGTAAAGTGTGACGTAAAATCCGACCCTTGACATTACAGCTAATGCAACGAACGTTGTAGTTTACTGAAGGCAAAAAATAACAATACGAAAACAAAGTAATTCAATTAAACAACAGGTCATCTATATCAATATTTTATTATATAAAAATGTTAAAACTCTGTACTTTACTCGTTCATTACAATAACATGTTAAAAGTAATTCTCCTGTCTTAAAATTAACAAAACCTTTTTCTAATATTTTAAAATAACAATCCTAAAAACGAGCATTGTCGCACATTCAGTTCCACCAAATAGCAATTTATCAATACTCTTTTACTTTAAATAAACTGCCGTTTTACTAATTATATTCTTGCTGACCTTCCATCATTCCTTGGACTACATTTATAAGTTTAAAATTGTTCAAATACGGAGCGACGATGTTGTTTGTTGTGTTGTCATTTTATCTCAAAACACAATTTTCTATTTATTTGAAATTAGATTATTTCCACTTTCACTCAGAACATTGAACACGTTCCTAGGCCCAATCCTTGTTTTTTGTGAAACGTATGACGTTTGCAAAGCCGTGGGAAGGGGGTCACTTATAATGACTAAATTGCTGTTTGCATCTCAAGGAAACACCTTGTCACTGTATAGCGGGAGCAGAGTTGTTTGAAGAACACTTTGTTGACATTGTTTCATACACAATTAGTGCATCAAATGCCCAATATCATCTTACATTTACATATATTAAATTCCATTGTATTCTGTTGACGTGAAAGCAAACTATAAATTTCTGTTTGCCAGCCTCCCAAAATGGATTGGCGGAATCAAGACAATCTTCTTCTCAATCTTTGCATTTCGGCAACTCGTCCCAATATAAGAAACGGTGCTGAACACACCACGTGAAGGATAACATTAGCCTTACTATGAATATTCAGAAACTAATGATTAACAAGGTTGTTATTAATAAAGTAGAATTAATTCATTTATTCTTGGTTTTCGCAAGTAAATAGTTCTTATCCTCCTTTCCATATATAACCTTAACTAAGATATATTGATAAAAATCAGATGAAATTATTTTTAGAACTTTTTCGTTTCCATGTATTCATTTAATACCCCTAAAGCAAGTGAAGTATATTCGAAGTCTTCGTTGAAGAAATTGTTGGTCAATTATCTTTGTCTAACATTACACGTTAAATTAATTAGGTATATCGTAACTTAATGCTTGAAACATTTAACGTCGTTTCGAAGACAGAGAATCGAGAATATGAAAATATTTGTTGGCCCTTTAACATTGTACAAGTAGAAACATCCAAACGTCATACACGCTCATTGTTTGAACCACATATTTCATTCTAGCGAACGTTTTCAAATTTCCGAGTTTGTTCCGACAACAAAATATTGCGCGTAAGCTACATATTGCATGAAACAAATGCCGCTCGCAAAAGGACTCGATGTTGTCGTAAAACCTGCGTTCAAAACCGCCTCGTCGACGGTAACGTAAAATTTGCTTTCCAGTGGCGCGCTTCGTTGAAATGTGACCGTGTCACAAACCAGCGGCTCGCGGGCTCTGCTCAATTTTGATGTGGCCTTAAAATATGCAGGTGACACGACGGCGAGGTAGCTGCGGAGTCGCTCGAAATTTCACCGCGGGTAATGGTCAACTCGCCGGTACGCTGGTGCCGTATTCATGACGGGCCCAGGAAAGGAGCGCCCTTGGGGCTTTCGACTAGAGGCTCTGCGAGACGGGCAGTCAGCTCCCCCTTGCGGTGCACCGCGGCTTCTGCCTGGGCGAGTGGGCGGGTGACAGTTCTTTACGCGGCATCGCGCGCAGACCCCCCCGCGTTTCGGGCACTTTGTCAAGTTTAATGACGTACTTGGTTTTCTTGGTATTGTACGTAATAGTAAATGAGCAGCAACTTATTTACTTCTGCTGATAATTCAAAATATTCGGTGTTCACTAAATTATGATGCAGTATGTGAAATACGGAAGTTGCTTTAGTTTCACGAGTCACAGAGCTGTGCATTTCACAATGAAAACAAAGGTGGTTTTAATTCAATAAAGATAAACGAAAAAAAATAATTTATCAAAGGTTATGTCACATATGTTTTGTAATTTGGCAATTACTGTATGACCAGAATTGAAACATCTACCAGTAATTTATTCAGCATGACCATTTATCTAATAATTTAATTTATATTAATTTGAACACTGCTGTTTTCATCCCAAACCACGGTTTTCTCTTTCATTTTAAATCAGAAATATTTTCATCAACTTTCAAAAGTCATAACGTCAACAAACTTCCCTATTCATAAATTCAACTACAGAGGCGTAGGAGAGTATGTTAAAAGCATACCCGGGTCAGCGAACAGCCGTTTTGTGATCCAACGTGCACGCACGTTTGGATAGTCATATTCGAACGTACTATATTTTCGTGTTAAAATCGAATAGTCTGAAATACCTACGCGTTAAAAATGGCCTTCATAGGCAGAAACAAGCGATGCAGTGAACGAAGCTCACGAGGGTCTCACATGAACACCACACCTTCGTGAGATGTTGAAAACTTATAACCTCATAATCAAGGTAACTTGAAAGGTGATTATCCATTATACCGAAATTGTAGTGTGTTAAAATGTTGAAGGTTAGCATGCAATGTGAACTAGCTCACGGGAAATCGAACTCCAGAAACCAAGTTTGCAAGGTTCCTTTCGATGGATATTAGTAAAAGTTGTTCTTACAACTAACTTTTACTTTTCAAACTTTTATTTAAAATTCAAAAGCCACCGTTGTAACTGCATAGGAATATCTGGTAATGACAAATGACACTTCTTTATGTTACGGAAATTACGAAGCACAGTATTTTAGTCTAGCTACTTTTCTTTGAAGAATTCTGTAGCACGAGTCTCGCAAGATTTTCCTTTCCCATCTTAATCTCGTTTACGTAAACCATTTGCATGATAACTGGGGAATCTTATCACACGTTCATCCTCATTTTCAATATTTACCACGACACTTCGTTGGTCGTCATCGGCGTGCATCACACTTCGTCGTTCGTCGTAATTTTAGTGAAATGGAAGTGCCAGGGAGGGGGAACAAGTGATGAGTGAAGTCACTGTGCTGTATGTCCACTATGCAAAGCACGCCGCTATACAATGAGTGCGAAAGTAATAAAGAACAAATGAATGCTGGGATTTCTCTTGAATCACTCCTAGGTGCGAGAGGATCTGAAGACCGCAGCGCTAGACATGTAGTTGTTTTCCTGAGATCAGTGTTTCAGAATAAATGTTATAAACTCCCTTGGTAGTGGAGGGTTCGAACAATTTTTAAATTTTGTCAATAAACGTGTGGTGAGAACGTATGAACTAGTGTTTAGAGTTTAACTAGTTAAACTCGCAATTAAATAAATTTCGAGTGTCTGACGTATACAGATAAGCGGCAAAACAATGTACGCTTTCCAATGTGTAAGAGAATGTATCATATATTCGTAGAATGGTCGTGAGTGATTCTATTTTTCAACTTGTTCACGGTAGCATTATTAAATCAAACAATTATTTATTGTTGAGTTTTTGGCCAGTAATTTTCATAATCTAAAAAATATTTTCGAAAAAGTGGCTTGGGACAGAAAAAATATTTGCTAAAAATCACACAACATTGTTTTGCAATTCTGCTGATGAACATATTCCTATACTTCAAAAAAACACTTTTTTCATTAAGCACTATAAATAATTAAATATTTTATCAAAAAAGTCTTCACAAATACTGTAATGCCATGCTATAGTATAAGTACAATAGATCATTTGATTGCGTACCGGGGATAGTTCTACAAAATTCGATAACGCTACACAGTAATAGCAAATGGCTGGCAGCCTCTTTCCGGAAGTCTTGTGGTGTGACGTCAGTTGTGTTGTAAGCAGTGATGCGTGGAGTATGATAATTAACTCGATACTCTCAGTATGGGAGTAGGAGTGATATCACTATCAAATTTCTCGAGTTCCTGTGTTTTGTACAAAACCATAGATATGGCTGGAGGTTGTATAGTTTTTGTTCTCCACTTATTGGTAATTAGCAATTCATATTACGCGATATGCATTAATTATCAATATGGAAACGTTTCCAAGTTACTTTATTTATATTTAATTTAAGGGTAATTATTTTATTTAATTTCAGAACTTTTTTTATTTATTTTATTTAAAGTTGCTTCACTTTTTTCAAATATAGACGGCTTGTAACGCTGCCAACATGAACAATTCATTTGAGTGCCTATTATATTAATTTAACGGTTGCGAAACCACTTAGGCGACGAAGAAACTTCACCACGTCTCTCTGTGGAACCACATGCTCCGGAGTGCAGGATTCCTGCTCTCGTTCTGAGAAAGCTTTCAGACCTTTCTCAGTCGCATTACCTCATATTCAGAGGTACTGTTGAACACATCTCGGTTCTGCCTTCACATTTGTCAAGTAGGAGAAACAACTCCCTGATTTTTTGCCGTTACATTGCAACTTGTAGGCTCATAACAATTAGGCTTCTTATTATTACGAGTTGGAGATGAGGAAAGTTCTAAGAAGAGAGTTCGATGTTGATAAGTGATGGTTCGAAAAGACCCATCATGCCCATACCAAGGAAACATTCATGCTGGAATCGGAATTCGAGCCAGAGATCATTCCTTCTTGACGCGGCTGTTTGGACCGGATGCATTTATACTTTGTATTATCGGATTTTTTAAAGCATTAACAAACTGCCACATTTTTCGAAATCCCACGAGATGTTTGGGATCCCATGAGACTCTCGTGCGATTTCTGTCATCAAAAACTCTCGTACTGCCCCAAAACTTTCGTCGCTGGCAGCCAACGGTCGATTTTGCGTTGGAAGCAGCAACCGCCGACAAAAGACACATCTGCGCGGCGCGGCGCAGCGAAACGTCGCGCGGCGGAGCTTCACAATGCGATCGACAGGGGCGCCAGTGGCAATAATAGAGGCGGTGGGGGCGGGGGGCGTAAGCACCCGCGGGACTCGTGTCTCAAATTGAAGGCGCCGTCCAACTTTCGGAACAGCTTCGGCCGGCGCGGACGGCGTGGGTGGTGTGGGCGGTGCGGACGAGTCGGCAAAGCGCTGAGGGTCACACTAGGTCGAAAAGGGGTAAAAAAAGAAATACTAAATAAAAGAATAAACTCGAAATAAAAATGTGTTCGAAATGATGAAATACTAAAATGAATACGAACTAATGAAATAAAGAGGTATGCCCCGTCAATTTTTACTTGCTCACGCTTAAGAAGGAATTTATGTAATGCTTAAGAACAGAAAGTTATGTATAGTTAAGTAGAGAAGAGTAAGTTAAGTATAATGCTGCGCAAAATAATGGCGAATTTCGGGTAGAAAATCTCGTATTTCAGAGCACTGGTAACGAAAAAGTGGATAAATCCAATTTCTTGATTTAGAAAAACAATCCTGTAACACGCGTTGTAGCCAGAATAACTGTTTTGTGAACCCTTGATACCGAAAAATCGATTGATGGCAAAACGTCTGTCCATCTGTCCGTCTATCTGTGTGTGAGCAACACCAGCGGCTAAATTGTACAACCCATTTTTTTCCAAAATTGTTATTCCGGGATTGATCTGGCTGGTTGAATTTGAAACCGATATTTTAACATTCCCGGTTTTTCTACTGGTTCGCCTGGTGTTGATTGCAGAAAACACGGAAACATAACCAACCAGAGCAACAGGCAACTAGAATTTCCCTTCAGACAGCTACTGAATTCGATCTAGCTATTTAGCTACAGTCGAAAATCCGGCACTGTCGGAACTCGAAATCTTGGACTTTGCGGCAATAACTGCTGCATCCCTTGGTTATTAAAAGTTAACGAGGATGAAATATCACGAGAATTTCTCAGCACTGAAAAAGCTGAGACTACGGAACATAAAACTCTATAAAGAGCAATAATTCTGTTTTTTATGTTTCTATTTTCACTTATTTAATGAAAATGGAGGAAATTGCTTAAGTAAAATTCGGACAGCTACGTTACTTTTAATACACATGTCCAAATTAAAAGGAATCTCAAAAGAGTTGTATTATTTGTTTTTGTATTCTATTGTTTTAGAATGTATTTAATTAAATATATCTATTTTTTACTTCGAAATGTTCGCTTGAAAATTACACAGAACGGGTGAAGCGCTACACTGCTGTCAATCGCAATTCGCAGTGTTCCGGAACTAATGGCGTTTGGAGCGAATGATTACAGTTGAGTATTGCATTGTGTCATTACTTATTTACATCTCCGTGTGTTAAAGTATTCATTTCGCACTGTCTGTAATCATTTGCACATTTCAGGTATAACTTTTAATCATTTACTTTTCTTTCCCGCGATAGTTACATACAGAAAGTACTAAAAGCATCCAAACATTCACGAATTTTTTTAGTAAAATAGTATTTTACGGGCTAATATTTTATGGCAATTTACATGAATCTCATACTGCATTTTAGAACGTTCCTTGCAAATATTATGGATCTTCTATTCGATTGTGGAGTAATTCACACATTTCGTCTTTTATTTGCTGATATTGTTGATGTTGAGATAAACCTTGTTTCTCTGCCACCTCAGTACTGGAGGAGGGTTGATAATTATAACGATAATTGTAATACAAATTGACATTTTTATTTGAAGATGTCAGTAAATATCCAGTTCTGTCTCCAGTTTTTGTGTCTATAATATTATTGAAAGTTCACATATCTTCATCCAACCTTACCCAATGGCAAGTATATGTTCTCGTTTTAAAAAGAATTCTAAATGGGATTTATTGACAAATGAAAAATGAAATGAAATGAGAGCTATAAAGAAGTCTCTATTAGATACGCAAAATGAAATTGAAAAGTATGTTATGATTTGAATAATTTTCAAAATGTGTATTTTTTCAAATTGTCGAAATTAGAAAAATTGCTCTCAAATTAGGAGGGAGATGAGGGAAATGAGTGAAGAAAACTCTGCAAGAAGAACAAAAGTTCATAATTACAAAGATAAAGATAAATTTAAATTATCTTTCCATGGAACCCAACTTACATTTTTCTTTTGTTTCTGTGTAAAACAAAGGAAAGCGTGCTGAATAGTCTCAAACATTTCTTTTGTTGTCACAGCACGCGCAAAAAATTGTAAAACCTATGTTAATTGTCAAAATTACATCGTTAAAAGTTGTTTTTACATACAACTAGACCAACAAAATGAACAAAGTCCTTGTTTAACAGGATAAGGGATCGTTTGAAAGGACATATGTTTTGTAATGTTAATCTACGTAACTAGCACAGAAAGTGAGTCTTTGGCGTACGAATGAAATGTTGATGGACGAGAAGACGATAGAATTGATTGGATTGGATTGATTGGATTGATTGGATTGATTGGATTGATTGGATTGATTGAATTGATTTAATTGATTTAGTGATTCCCGTCGCGAGAAATGCGAAAGTTATTAGTCCTGTAAATGTAGTGCATGTTTTCCTCGAGAGGTGGCGCTGATCTTCCCCTGCTGGATGGCGAGATCCAGCTCCGAGCTACTGTTGGCGGCTAATGGGGTTTTCCCCAAACCGGTATCCACTATCAGAAGGGTATCGCCCCAGGTGGGACAAGCTTTCAACTCCCGATAGGTCTCTCGACATGTGTGGTGAAGTAGTGCATTTGAGTGTAAGCAAGGGTTGAGGTTAGAACAAAGGGAAAGGAAAAGGAAAAGAAGGGAAAGGAAAAGTCGCGTGTGGTCCTTGGCCCGTGACCCATGGCCCGTTTGTTATGTTACACATCCGGCATTCACCTGATGTTGATCAGAGAAATCACGAAAAAATACCGAGAGCAGGCGGCCTCTAGAATTCGTCAGACATAGAGTGAACTAGACCTAGCTATGTAGCTAGTGACGGTAATACTGCCATTTTCGGTGCTCGAACCTAGGACCTCCGGTCAGAGGCACTCCAGTAACATCAGTTGATGCCCTGAGCCACCTCTCCCGGTGCGATGTGAGGAACTGAGTCTGGCATTCCGAAATGAGAACGCCAAACATTCTCATGCGAGGTGAGAACCTTGACGTATAGTTATTTGGACCTAAAATGAGCGACTTTTAAGATATTTCTTTTCAATGAGAGACTGGATTTTGGTAATAACCTAATTGGTACTAATTTTGTGATATTTTCCTCAACTTCAGGAATTTTGATTCAAAATTTTATATTTGCTCTTTTCATAATAAATAATTGCAATTTGGATTCGTTTACCCCCAGGCGTTGGATGCTACATTCGTAATGGAATAAGCAATTATAAGGGGTAGTGTGGTCAAGTGGATTGTAGTATCTGTAAATAAAACGCCTAACTGACCTTTGTAGTTATAAAATAGAGTAATATTTCTTCACAATTTGAAATGACATCACAAATTCTCTATTCTTGCCTAAGTTAGCTATTTGTAATAACTTTCATGAAAAAGCATTATAAATAATTATAGTAAATGGGCTGTACGATACTGCACATTGAAATTGAAAAGCTATTGGGCCAAACTGTTAGTATCTTAAGAAATTCCATTGTACTAAAAAAGTGCGAATCGAAATTTGCAGACTACAAAAACATGTTTACCATAAGATACATTGCCAAATATACAACGAAACTGTAATTGTAGAACAAGCTAGGACGTCTTAGACAACACCTTGTGTTTCTATCTGTTGGAGAAATTATGAAGCACGTTTCTACCGTCATTCTTGAAGACTTCAGTATCATTCGACTTTTTTCATTTGAGTTCAAGTCTCTTGAGTCCTTAGGATCAACTAACTCATCGAATAATTATTCTTTAGAACAAATTAATATAAACTTACAAATACTCACTCTTGGGGAACATTCTCAATAAGAGAAGTGGCAACTTCAGTTGTCTGTTGCCAAACTAGTGTAAATATGTTTTTTTTAATTTCCTGCGTCACATAAGCCACGTGGAATACTTGGCTTTCCGGGGTGAGCCGCGTCTTAGTCGATTGAGCTGACGTTTCGTCCATCGTCTTGTGACCTTCTTCAGATAGCAGCAGTATAGCTTTGAAGAAAGCCACAACAAATGGCCGAAACGTCAGATCGATCGACTGAGACGTGGCTCACCCCAGACAGCCAAGTATACAATGACTCCGGCCGCGTAATCCTACGAACACAAAAGCAGCGTTTCCTCGGTGTAGAAGAATTCTACCTCTACTTTACACCAAACAACAAGAGTAACATCGGTGAATTTTCTGAAATAACATCTCCGTCAGCGAGTGTTACAATCAGAATAATTAAAATGTAGCATACCCGCGGGAGCCCTCGTGTGTGGGAGCTTTTCCCCTCCTTTAGAAACTCTTTTTATTGCGGTTATTCCAGCGCAAACAACAATGTGTCTCTGGAGATTCACAGAGTGTACGCAGTTTTCCGTATTTTTGAGATGCGTCGGAAATGCTCGAGACCAGTGGGGGCAGGCCGTTGGGCTGTGCGAAGATATGTCTCATTCGTCTTTCGACCACCGGATGGGGAGACGGGAGGCAGGTCAGAACAGGGAAGGAAGGATTGCGCGTAATCAATGGTCCTTATTCTAAAATACTGCTGGTGCAGAAGTCGCCTGGACTAGATCAGGTGGGAAAGACGGAAATGACTAATCCTGGCGCCAACACACTCGCTGATGGTAAACACGTCAGGCAAATTTTTGCTACCTGCTAGGTATCGAACTCGATTGGGCAACCTCCCAATTACCGACACGATCAAACCATAAGGTTCTCCCCTAACTATTGTCATTACCGACGTTTGTTTCCTCCATCAACATAGAATGTCATGTTATGTACATCCCTTGCCACCCTTGCCACGAAACCAAAATAGGCGAATTCCCAAAAATTGGAATCGTAATGCACGATCGTAATGCAGAACGCGTAATTATCGAGTTGTGGACTAATGACAGCGGGCCACGTGTTTTGGTTTGCATTTACTGGTGCACGATTTAGAACACACCCTGCTGATATTTATAAAGTGGAAAAACTCAGCACATTGTAAATCATAGTTTTGAAACTGACAATCTCGATTGTTTTTTAGTTATCCTGATCCACAGAGCAAATGCTGGGATGGTATGTTTTTCTTGTGAACAAAAAATATTGATTTTCTCTTTCACCTTCATATTTTTCTTATTTTACTTCTTCTTCTTCCGAAACGTCACATTCAGTTTATGACGTTAAATAAAAAATAGACAAAAATAAGTAAACAAAATCATGAACATTAGATTCACAGAAAGCTTAGAATCGTGCTATTATTTTCAAAATTTAAGTTATCAAAAATGTTGATATTCTACCCTTCTTACCACCAGTGCAACGACATGAGGGTACACAGAAAGGCCAAGCCTTTAAAAAATTAATTAAAGATAAAAATGTGTTGTTTTGTAGGATTGTATGGTCGTTTGAATGATGTTATAACAACTAAAATAAAATGTATTGCGATTTTCTTTTGCGTCTTCTGATTTCTTCGAAGTAAAATATGCAAAATTCTGCATTTTTCACACATTTTTTATGCATCCCTGGGAGTAATTATTTATTCAGTAGTAGCACGTTCATCGGATTTTGTGTCATTAGCTCGTTATAATCGTAAAACATCATCTTTGCTTAGCATATTATAAGGGGCTTATATGTTTAGCGTATTATGCGGTGATGGTGCGCTGTCAATGCTCCATGAGAGTTTTCACATGAATAGCCGCCAAAGTCTACGATTCAGATATATGTTGTAGAATGTAAAGAGATGGGTAGGGAATCTAGAGCCTAAGATAATGTGAGAAGATTATACTTTTCCTCTTTTCATCGCTTACACTTTTTACTCTTTTGGGTCGATATATGAAATAAAAATAATTTACAATCCCATTCCATCAAAATCATTCACTAGCTTCCAGGTTTCCCCATCAGAGTATCACAATTTAACAGTTAACGTTATTAGACTGATAAACAGCAGATAACCGACGCGTTTGAAACTTCTAAATTGAGACGATAACATGTGTTTGTAACTAATCAGCCTTTTATTTGTGTTAACTGCCGTATCTTTCAATAATTTTGTGAAAAGAAAGAACGTATAAACAAGAAATTTCTTGGAGTAAGTGTACTCTTGCACCATATTCAGCCACAACTCACGTGTATCAATTGTTTTTATCGGACGGTATGCTGTTAAATTGCTAACGGACGCCGGTCGTTAAGAGTAGCTTTCAGTTACTCGTTAAGCCGATGCAACGGTGCAGAATTATAAAAAAAGAATTAGGGTATTAAACGTGCAACGGCATGGCGCTTCGCGCGCGTGCGTCGGATGGTTGGGCGCACTGTGCGAGGCATAGGGGGCGGTGGCCTCCGGAGTTTTTCAATTACGTCCGGCCGGCGGCGGCGCTTCGTCGCCCCGCGCGCCAGCGCAGGCCGCCCAGGGGGGGGGGCAACTGTCCGCCACCGAATCCCCCACTCCACGCGCCGCTCGCCGCACGCAAATGCCAATGGGGTTGGGGCTTTGATTAAGTAGATTGGACCAGATCCATTCTCAGCCGCAATCAGCAGTGGGTTCTTCTACTTCTCGGAACTTCTAAGTGCACTTTGAGAGGTCTTGCGTCAGATAAGTCTTCGTCCTTTGTGCATGAAAGTGTTTCAAATTATTTATAAAGGTAGTATAAGTTAATGTTAAACGAAATGAGTGTATACAGAGTGTTTTCTATTTTTTAAACGGAGAATTTAGAAAAAATGTTGTAAACATGTTTTAAGCTCCCGTCGTATGTTTTTAGTTCAGGTGCAACCTCAGAAAAGATGATTACCAGTTTTACTATTTTTAGTTATTTATAAACTTTTATTGTCGTAATGAAGGTTACAACATGGCTAAAATTTAGCAATATCAATAAAATTCTTAATAATTCTAATTAATATGAATGATAACTATTGTTAAAGATACAAATTCAACTGTAAATAAATTTTCTTTAAACTCTGCCTCAAGATGAATTCGAATAAAAGGTTAAGACACAACACAGCATAAAAGTATTTCTCATTTCTCAAATGTAAATAGGAAAAAGTTTTCTGGATTACAAAATTAAGCGAATTTTTGACAAGGATATGTAAACTTTTGTAAAGTTAACTAATATTTAAATGAAGATCTAAAATTTGATTTTGAATTAGAAAAAAATGAGGATTATTCAAACAGCAAAATTGAATACGTAAACAATTATCAACACAAACTTCCTCAAATTTCTTATCATAGCGTGTAGATATTATAACAGAAAAAAATCTGATTGAAAATTCAGTTCGTGCCCTTGTGGAACTCCGCTACTAGTTCCCAGTGGACGTCATTGAAGCCCGCTTCCTCGGAGCCGAGTTCCACCGAGAATTTTCTACGAACTTGCAGTTTCGTGACCATCAAGAGCCGGTCTGGGCAGGCGCTAGTCTGACTTTCCCACTCGGGGGAGTTGGCACGCCTGAGCGGCGGGCCGTCGGGCGCCCGGTGGCGGCACGGGAGCACGGCCGCGCGGTCTGTGGAGTTGCGGGCGGCTGGTGCGCGGAGCGGCGAGCGTCCGGCCGCCGCCACTTCATGAAGCACGTGAGCGGCATGCAACCGCTCTCGACCTCTACCGCCTATACGCAGACAACGCGAAATCCGGTTATAGGACGCACGCGAGGACGTTTTGTGTGCAGACGGGCGGTTGGGCGGAAAGTTGGGAATTCTGACCGCTCCGTGTCGCGCAACTGGTCGAGCAGCTCGCAGAGTACACAAATTCCATCAAAACTTTGTGTATACTGGGCGGCAGATTTCATTGTCTGATGGTCAATTGTTGCATTTCGGCGGTTGGCTGGAAAATATATTTTGTTTATGATTTTCATTTTTGTGTTTGTGTATGAAATGAGAGTACGGTCGTGATTTAAATCTTAATGAAGCTGACTGCTGGAAACGAAAACAATTCAGGAAGGTTAATTTAGTTAAAACGAACCTCTGTGATAAATAAAAATAAATATGAGGAAAATAGTATAATGTTTTGTATATGGAATGGAACGTTTTAACTGGTAAAGTCGTATCCTCAAATTCTCGAGTTATTCATTCACTCATTCCATTTCTCTATTCGCTAAATTTAAGTGGATGTATTGAAATATTAATGCAATTTATTTTCTTTTTCTCTTAATATTTCACGAAACTATACTACTTTATTTCAGGATCCATCTGGCATTACACTATCGACATGACATTACATTATTGTTTGAATGAAACTACTTCAATTTTTGTTAAATTATAGACCAGCAACATTTTTATCTTAAAATGAATCGTTAGTTTAAAAAGCATTCTATTTTTTATAACTATGTATTAACCATGTATACCATTTTCTAACCAAGAACATTGTCTGAAAGAGTTTCATCATTTTAACTGCTAGCGCTGTGGTCATTTAAAAGAATCCCATTCACACACACAATTTATATATATATTCTATATATTTATATATATATAATAATATATATATATATTACGTCCTTAAGAATATTTTCTATAACACGTATCATCAATTCCTGATATAACTTATATTCAACAACAATCGAACTTGATTAATCAACATTCCTTTTTCATTTGAAATCTGAGAAATTTTATAAATAATGAAGACGTGTTATTAATACAAAAGAGTAAAATTGTTTACTTGCAGACTTAATGATTCTATAATTTACTTCTATGGATTCTTAATATTACTTTATTACTTTAAAATATAATAGCCTCTTTTAAACATTGATGTATCAACATGAAATAGAGATTCAACGTTCTAATTGTAACTGTCCTTCAATTAAAGAATCAATCTTATTAGATGCATCTTATTAGAGTTTTCAACAATTCCTTTATGTCTTGAGTCAAAGTGAAATTCGTCACGTCTCCGTGAAATTCTCTTTCTTCAGAGACCTCGTTTATAAAATCTGGTATCAATTATAATACTTGTAGCTACGGCGAGAGCGAATCTTCAATCAATAATTATGCAAATGTTTGCGAATGTTGCGGATTGCTTTCGACGTGAATATTTAGGTGCGTTTCTTCACCAAATGCTTAATAATTTGAAAGTCAAAGTGCAATGCTAGAGGTTTCCGTTAAAAATTCTCATTTATCAAATTTTGGTGCATGTGAGAGCCTCAAAAGGTAGGTATAGTACTGAAATAGGAGACGATATATGAATGACAACACATTATTTATATTAATGTGCTCTAATAGTTCTTTCAGAGGACTATGATCGTGGTCCATAAGGAAGAGTTATCATGAAGAAAAGTTATGGATAAAGATACTCTTATTGACCGAGGAAAAATCACAATTGATGTTTTTATTACATTACGACATATAACCAACTTTCAATTCGATACGCATTAATTTATTACATTTCTTTAACAATATGTAAAGCATAGTTATGACGGAGACCATCCATTTTTCATCGACCGTAAATTTCACAACATTCTTTTATAAAAAAAATAATTAATTCTAATAAACGAACGTTCACGAAGTGTCTCCAAAGTTTCTTAACGAGCTTTTCAACAAATTCCAAGAATTGGCTTCATCTGCCCAGCCTTTAAAACATTTCACTTTATTTTCTTTGACAGAATGAAGCTTGTTTTTTTAACCTCGTCCATCACGTTCAATAAGCAATCAATTGCGGAGTTGATGAAATGCGGTGTATCCCTTACCCATTAGCGGCATCTGGAATGCGCTCCACTTAGGGAGATAGATAGATGTGGAGGGTGCTCGAAAAACCGCTCCAGCGGGAGGCGTCCTTCAGAAATAAGTGCTTGTTTCCGGGGACGAGGAAGTTGGACAAATTGGCGGCGTGGTGTGATATTAACGATGCGGGTTGGTGTTTATAGCTGCGTCATAAATTACGATGTGCCTGGGGTGGAGGGAGGAGGGTGAGGGGGGGCGGAGCGAGATTACAGCACCCCCTGGCGGGCGCTGCAGGAGGAGGCAGCCGATGCCAGAGACGAAGGGAGAAATGAAGAGAGGAGAATCTGCTGCCGGAGAAAAGGAAGAGGAAAATTGGAAGGAGAACAGAAGCGCTGTAAGGAAGCTTAGATAAACTACTGCGAAGTCTCAGCTTGTTTTCGTTTTTTTTTTCTTTTATTTTTTCAAATGCGCCAACGACACTCTCAGAGAGTTGAATATCTTATTACTATAAACAGAGCGTGCTTCTAAGAAGTATGAATTGTGCACTTCAAAGCAGTTTTAATGTATGGTAAAAAGGCGCACTCAGTCCGGATTGTTTGCACACGTTGATAAATATCCAAAGCTGCACTTGACATTTCCATAAGAACGGGATGATGCAACAGAAATGAATATCAAATAATTTTAAATGCTAAGTTTAATCCCCGTCGAAAATTCTTTCAAGATTTAGTAAAACCAATTTAATATATAAAATAAAAGTATTTATTGTAGTTAAGTATCATTCATTATTTATATTTTAATTTTAATTTATAAGTTTTTATTTAATCGATAAATTATTTTTTTAACTTTTTTTACATGTTGCAAAGCCCAAGTCTTCATTGGCATTTTTGTAGAAGTAAACAACTGAAAATGAGACTTTTTTGTAATGTTTAACAGCCTTGACTATTACAAAACGTGGTTCAAAAATTATGAAAGAGTGGTAGAAGTAAAATAGTAAAGTAAATAGAAGTAGAGTAAAATTATGAAAGAATGAAAATTTGTTGTTTTTTTCTAAACGAGGTAGTTTTAGAGTTTTTACTTGAAAAAAAATGATGTATCCATTCCAAAAATGTGTGTTTCGAATATATTACTTCAATTCGCTTTAGTATAATGGAAGTGTAACGGTAAAAGGAATTTATTTTGAAATTTCATGATGTTCCTTTTGGACTTGGGCGCCTGGGATCAAGAGGTATGCAATCGGTGAGGCAGCAAAGTGCAAGAGATTGCATATCCCTCTAGGACTGCTAGTGATACTGCTAATGATACTGAATTGTTGCTGTTTTTTCCTATGTCTGATCATAATCACTCGCTTTTTGCAATGTATGGATAGTGTGACAGGATAAAAATGCCAAAATATGCCTGCAACGAAAATTTCTTGAAACTATGATAAATGTTTGAATATCAGTATTTAATTAGTATGAATAACCCGTTAATTGCAGAATAAATTGTGAAATAAATGTTGAGTCATTTACATGAGAATTAAAAATGAAATATTGATATCGAAACAATTCCAGGTGGACTAAAATTTATATTGATCAATCAAAAAACAATGGTAATTTTAGTGTTGGTTTTTATTCGTAAATACAGTAATCTGGTAACCTGCGTGTGCCTTCGTGTCCATTCGTTACTGTTTCATGATTTGTCATTCGACGCGATTCGTCTACTGTGTGAAACCGGTAGTTTTTTGGAATGCTTTTAATATATTGTAGGACTAGGTTCTCTCATTGTGTGTTTTAAAACCTGCTTTGAGGGCAATTTAAGGAACTTACACAGGTTATCAGAAGCTCACTGCATTGTTCTTGACAAGATATATTGATTGACACTAGTTTATAACCGGATCCTTCTAGAATATTTGGGAAGAACTATTGGGAAAACTGCTATTGACGGCGTGTTAGAACACGTATAATGGCGAAACGGTGAGGATTATTTTTCTTGCTATTACCAACATGCAATAAGTATAGTCACAATGTGAATCGTTACTCAATCGAATTTCTCATAATTTAAACTAATTTCACTATGATACAATTTAAATTATTTTTGTACATACATATTTAAGTAACCTTCTATGCCCAAGATGACAGGCAAAAGTATTATTAAAATTTATTATTATACTTTTTTTAACACAAATAAATGTTTGCGTATGAAAATAAATACTGAATATCGCGATTGACCAGTAGCATTGTTATTTTAAAATTTAAGCTAACAATTGCGTGTTTGTACATAGAAAACTCCCATCCATACTAGGCCGGCCGGAAGCGGAGGTGCCAGGTGGGCGCAGGGTCTAAGCGCAACTGCTGGAGATAACGCGACGCCGCAGGGCTTGTGACCTGTTCAAGAGCTACAGGCTCTTTGCTCCTGCAGAGGTAGAGAGCAGCAGTAGTGGTAGCGAGAGATGCCTCTCGCAGCAACGTTACTTGGATCCCCCAACCCTACCCATAAGCCACTGCAGCTCACCTGCCATTCCTCGCCTTCTGTTATGTTCCCTAGCGGCAGAAATAGTTTCCCCTTTTGATATGTGCGCTGTCCACAAAATGAGTAAATGCTAGTCTCAATCGGCAGGGGTTGCAACTTATATACATTTTGTCTTTGTGTGGAAAGGGAATTCACAAGTTCAATCCTAGTGTACTCTAACTTCCACGAGTAAGTCATCAAATGGCGTTGGAATTACATCTAACGTATTAGATAGACTTCAGACCAAAACGCAAGAACCATTTCCCTCTTTTGTGAGTACTAGCACTGGTTATTGTTCTCTATCATGCCCTCTAGCTATACGTTCGAAAGATTCTGATTTCCATATCTTTCTAATAGCAGATCATTCCTATACAATTTATTAAAGGAAACGACTCTTGTAAATTGCTATGAAAAAATATGAAAGTGCAAGATGAAAAACTACCTCCCAAACTTCTATCCAACCTTTGACGAAATGTAAGATTCTCTGCATCTTGGTCGCAGGATAATTATATTCTTGTAAAAAATAAATTTCCTTGTTTTTCTGTCGAGATTACCTTGCGGTCTTTCCTATTCCCTTTCAGGCTGCAATCTATCGGCGCCTGAGGAACTTGTCAAGATCTCCGAGGACAGAACCGCTTCCCTGGGAAATATTTCCAGCAATAAGCTCCCTCGTGCTCCTCGAACATTACATCTAGGGAGATGTTAAGCGCGTCTGTCTCCTGTAATTATACTGTTTCGCAAAAACAAATTCTAGAGTGAACAAAAAGCATATGGCTAAGCTAAAGCAAAAGCTAATTTCAACCATGCTTGACAAACCACACCTTTATTGTGGCACTAGAAACCTACGTATTATCAAGGATTATAATGCCTTAAGAAGGCGGAGAAAACACCATCAATAAATGGGCATTTGTGATGGTGTATCAAGACTATAGATCAAGGTAGTTCAAAATGATGTCAATAATTCGTTTGTGGTGTGAATTATGTTACAATATAAGAATCAACAGAAGTTAAGTAGTGGCAATAACACATGTAATATTACTTGTTAAAAAGTATTCAATATCATTAATTTGTTTAATTTGGTTATATGATGATGGGAGATTTATTCTTCTGATTATTTAATAGTTTTCTTTAATTTATTAACATTTTATGTAATTAATGATATTATGCCTTTCAGTTTACCACTCTAATAACTATGAAAGCATTGTACATTATTATTCCCTCTTTATTTTGTGTAAACTTTGCAAAAACTTGTATAATAATTTATTCTTATGTGATTGCAAGAGAGTGAAATTAGAGGAAGATGTCGTTAGCTAATCTAGCTATAGCCCACTACTTATAGATTGCCTCAGCACTCTTGATAATTTGACGTGCTATGTAGTACCTATATTCGCTACCAGAAGGGCTCTTGCCAATCTGAGTTTCTGGGAATCCCCATATTACAGTCGGCGGTCAGGCAAAATAGGTCCGGCGCAGTTATATTACGCCGAGAATTTATTTAATCGCGCGGCGCGTAACTTTATTTGCCATTCTCCGTTGTACAGTAATTTGTACACAATCCGTTTGTTCGCTGATTCGAGCACGTGATGACCCGGTCTTTTGGTCGTTATAGTTTTCAACACTATTTTTTTTGTTTCCAGATATTCTATTTATGTAAACCGTTACACATTCTACTTGTCAATTTTTATTGAACTGTTTGCTAATTCGAACATGATTAACCGTGTGTTTCACGTTTCACTTTGGGTTTAAAAACTCGTGATTATATTACTAATTTTTGCGATATCCGATGCAACCTTAAAAATTGCAGTGTTCCTATATCTTTAATGAGACACGCAATTGATCTCGGCTATATGTAATTTCTGTTGGGAATTTTACTCCAATATCTCTGCTACAAGATCAGCGAGCAGTACCAGAAATACATACTGAAAATTTACAGAAGAACAAAAGGATTTTAAGAATAAAGGATTACAACAACGAAAATGCAGCTAAAATTTAGTTTGAAATTTTAATTTTTTTCAGGAGTTTTTCAGGAAAGAACCAGGGCCTTTTTCACCTACGCTGTCAGATGTAAAGAAGGGGAACCGCAAGAAGTATTCACTTTTGAAAGGAATCTACTAAAACCTAACAAAGCTCATTAAAGAAACAGAGTATGATTTTTCCTTTCCTAGGATAACGATTGCAGCCTGTAATGAGGAAATTTCAGTACTTCATGACTTCCCGTCATCCAATTGAGGGTCGTATGTTGCGTTTATCGCTTTGCTGGGAAACATTCTGAAGATCACAATCGAGGACAATAAGTTACATCACTACATGCTGATGAATCTCTCTTTTTATACCATCCGAAGCTTTTTTTAAAAAAGGGAGCATTCGTCCCCTTTTCGCACTTGTTACATTGCTCTCGCCTCACGCTAGCTGCTGCCTTAGCAGGATACATCCAAGTTCATCAGGAGATCTTGGGCTCTCTGCCAGAACAACACGCAACAAAAACAGTCTTCGCCCGCGCTTCAAATTTATTGGCGTCGACGGCGGCTCTTCGACCGCTGCCTTTGTACCCCCCTCCCCTCCCCCAAACCCGAGTTATAAATTGCTATAGACTTTTACCACTAATAGGGATTCAAACGTTGTGTTATTTATGGAAGGAAAAGTTACATTGACTACCGAAGAAGCATAACAGATCTATGTGTTTGGGAATTTCAAACGAGGAGTGCGTCTTTGGTAAACACACGTATGGTGGAAATGTCACAAAAGCCTCCTATATTATTCAAATACCCACAATACTTCCAAAAACGGTATGCTATACTATTTTAGAAATACATTTAATTTTTCGTTTTGTTTTTACTGGTTTCGCGTGGTACGAGTTTTGCATGGCAATTTACTCATTTACGTCGATAATAGTAACCTTAAATTTAATTTTACTCAAGTATTTTTTTAAATTTTTCATTACAACATAATATTATACAATATTAGAACATAACCAACAGAAATTCTATAATTTTGTACTTTTATTAATGAACCTTATTAAAGATTACATGTTCAATGTTTTACGTATGTAGTATTACGTCTCAGATACGTACCGGGCACGATACCTTGCACCGAGGAATACTTAACGTGGAAATGTTAATTTCATAAATATTTTTCTTTTACGGAGATACGCAAGATCAATGTTAAAACGTCCTGTGCAATAAATCCATTGTGAGTTAAAGGTGGTTTAAAGTAGAATGTGTCGAAAGCAGAATATTCGTCCACAGAATAGTGCTTCCTACGCGAATGGAGCTAAAAATAACATGATCCTCAGACCAGTGAGAGCGATCAAACACTGTCTGAACGAAAACATGCAAAGAACATATTTGACAACTCACATTTTGAAATCTGATGTTGATAAAGATACGTAAGCGTAAAAGTGGTAAAAACAGTTTTAAAATGCAAATATATCTTGATACAAAATATTTTCTTTATGAAAGGCTCCAAACCATAATTTATTTAAGTTAAATTGAGAATGATTGAGAAATAAAGAGCTTTAGTGTGATTATACCAAATGTTTAAATTAGTATATTTGTTAATATTTGCTTTATTAACACCCTACAATAGTCGGACACTATTTTTACCGTGCATGCGAGAAATAATTATTGATGTAATACGAGGGCTGTTCAAAATATACGCGGACTGACGTCATAAAACAAATGTATTTCACTTACAAGTTAGATGTCTGGATCCCCTTCAAAGTACTCTCCTCCTCAACGCACACACTTATTCTCACGGTGTTTCTACTTGTTGAAACAGGCCTGGTACACTTTGGCAATGTTTCTCAGCTCCTTCGTCGCATTTGCCATCATCTCTTGAATAGTCTCAAATCATCTTCCTTTCAAGAGTATGTTGAGTTTAGGGAACAAGAAAAAGGCACAAGGAGCAAGGTCAGCTGAGTAGGGAGGGCAGAGAAGAACTGTGGACGAGTGTTTGGACAAAAAATCACGTGTTCTGAGAGCTGAATGGGCAGGAGCTTTGTCGTGATGGAAAAACCAGTCACCACTCCTCCATATTTCTACCCTTCTCCATCAGATGGTGTCCCTCAGACGTTTTAGAACTTCAATATAGTAATTTTGATTCACTGTGGAGCCTTCTGGAAGATCTGGTGGTAAATAACTCTTAGCATAAAAAACTGTCAGCAACACCTTAACCTTGGACCGAACTTGGCGCGTTTTTTGGGTCTGGAGGTCGTTTCACCCGTTCACTGCGACGATTGGACTTTTGTTCTCAATGCCATCTACATAAACCCATGATTCATCGTCGGTTATGATCTTTGACCAAAATTTTTTATCTTCTTCTGAATGTTCAAGCAGTTCCTGACAAAGCTGGGAACGATGGCCATCTCTTCCGCCGTCATCCGGCTTGGCACAAATTTAGCAACAATGCGGTGCATCTGCATTGTCGCAGTTAAAATCTCGTGACAAAATCCAGCTGACATCCTACACTTTTCAAGCACGCTCCCAGACAGTCAAATAACGATATTCTCGTACCAGGTTATTTATTTTGTCAACGTGCGTTTCGTCAGTTGACGTGGAGGCGCGTCCAGAACGCATATCATCTTCAATAGACTATTGATCACCTTTAAAACGTTCATGCCTCTTGAAACATACCTTAAGAGCTCACTTAAGTTTCATCTCCGTAAGCCGGGTTAAGCATAGCGAAAGTTTCTGTTGCCTATTTTCCTAGTTTAAAACAAAATTTTCCAGCAAGTTTGTTCTCTTTCAGGTCATTCATATTGAAATCCGCCAAATAAAAAAATTTCACGTCACTAAAAACCACGTAGCTAATAAACAAATTAAGATATCAACTATCAGAGCTAATAAACAAATTAAGATATCAACTATCAGAAAATGGCGTCTTGATCAGCAGATCTGAGCAAACCTAGCGGCATTACACAGATTCCCCTGGAACCAACTGGACGCGTGCAATTCAAATAGTCCGCGTATTTTTTGAACAGACATTGTACTTGTAGTACTTGTACATTTTCATGTTTTAATTATAACTTCTTATTCATAAAAGATATCCAGGTATTGTAAGTCAAATCTCATAGACGTTTTAAGTATTGATTTCAAAACAGCTCATGGGTATAGTTCTCTAACAAATTGCGTCATGCAATTTTTTATGAAAATATGCGTCATGTTTTTTTATTAAAAACATTTTTCAGACCATCGTATTATTTTGTGACATTGATAAATGAACAACTGCTTCGCATCCTTCCAAGTTAATTTTTCTTGACACTTTACGTGTGGGAATTTTTTCTTTCTCTGCACACGAAAATAATTGAATTATGCCTTATTTCGTTGTTGAGAGCAAGAAGTCAGACAAATTATATGCAACATTTCGTTTTATTGTCGGTACAAAAATGTATGTTTCGGAGGTGCAATTCTGATTATACAATATTATACATAATCCAACATGTTCTTTCAGATATTAGTTGTTTTTGACAGGCTATTAATAAACGAGTTTTATGAAATATGTTTAAGAAAATTTTGCTACAATTTATAAAATTATTTTATAGTAATAATATTTATTGAGTCACATATACAATTACAATCGTCAAATATATATTTGATTGATTTGATTTGGTATTTGATTTGGCACATCCTAATAAAGAAAAACATTGCATTTTTTTGTGTGAACAACAGAAGTATTTTTCAAAATCACCCTCTGCTATATAATGCTATTGAGCGTGGGATGACATACATAAAAATTCATTTCGAAGGCGCCCCTTCCTGAAAAGCTCTGGCAGCGATCTCTCTCTGGTCCTAAGTCGAAGCAGAATACGCGATTAGATTTAACCGTTTTATCGCTCTCTCGGAAACAGCAGAGTAGAGAAAACATGCATGTCGCGACTTCCCGGCGGCAGCCCCTTCCCCCCCGGCCGCTCGTGGCGCCGTGCCAGACGGAGTGGAGCGGAGAGCAACGGAAATTCGCGGACTACAGTCGAAGCAGGGCGCTGCGGGTGCTGTGGCTGTAGTTGGACCAAGGCTGGGCTAAGGAAGGGACGGCCGCCTTGGACGCTGCGATGGTCACGAGAACGGCGAGGACGATGACACTAAGAGGGCAGAGATACCTGCAGGACAATGACAGGGACGAGGACTCATACGGGAATGGGGGTAAAGACAGAGACGGGTAGAGTTGGTGATAAAGATTGGGTCTTGGATACTGCCGGGGATGATGGCAGGTGGGGCAGACCTAGGAAGGGGGAAGTGGGAAGAAGGATAATATGGCAGTGGCGAAGCCTGGGATTGGGGCGGCTGGGGCGGTGATGGCTGGGGCGGGGATGGCTGGGCGGGGATGGCTGGGGCGGGGATGGCTGGGCGGGGATGGGCTGGGGCGGGCGGGCTGGGGCGGGACGGCTGGAGGCGGGGACGGCTGCAGCGGGACGGCTGGAGGCGGGACGGCTGGAGGCGGGGACGGCTGGAAGGCGGACCGGCTTTGGAGGCGGGAGGCTGGAGGCGGGACGGCTGATGGCGGGGACGGCTGAGGCAGGCACTGCCTTCGGCGTAGCGCGCGTGTCCGAGGGCTGCGGTTGGAAGTGCTTTTGCTGGCTGATAACACTCTTGAACAGAATCGTGCGCCGCCAGGCAGAGAGAAGAGACTCACCAACATCGGAATGGATCTGACCGTTTCCAAACTATGCTTGCTTCTTGACTAGTCGCTGAACTGATGATAATTAAAGGGCTGAAAAATTTGTTGATCTTTTCTATAGCAGCATATGACTGTTGCGTGTTGATAGGAAAATTGAAGTGCATACGTGTGCATTGTAGCGTGAATTGCTTTATATTCAAGGTTTCTCTGGCTCTGCAGAATAATTTTGTTAGCTTTTTTTTCGGCGGGAAAATATTACGGAAGCATTAGTGTAAAAATAATTGAATCTAGAAGAACTATCTTAATTATATAATGGTTCGTGATTTTATTATTGTTTAAAAATTTTCTACATCAATTATTGGTATGGGAAGAAATATTTTTGGGGACATAAATCAAAGAAGTAACTAGATATAAAAAGAATATGCACAAATAAACAATGTTGCTCGAGGTTCGAAAAATAACCTCATCTGCAAATTCAGTTCCCTGTGTATTTGGTTCTTACGATGCTGTAATTGAAATCAAGTCCGCAAGTGATCGCCGCAAACGAGAGCTTTGTGACTTTTCGTAACAAAACTCTTTACCGTATTGTAACAGAATGCAGGTCTCATGTTGCGCGGTGGTCGCTGGGCGAGATACTCGCGTACGAGAGCCGAGGTCACGGAGCTTGGTACCTCTTTTTTTTATAAGAATGCGGGGAGATCACTGAATTGAACGGCATCCTGAATCCCAAAGGCTGTGCGCGCGACGTGACACTCGTCCGCTGCCAGCCTGAACAAGCATCGTGACCGGATCGTGACAATCGCGGGAACGTGCGTTGGAGCCTGCGATTTGAAGGGCGTGGTAGAAGAGTTGAAAACTCTAGATTCAATTAACGCGGAACTGATATATCACGGGTGCACATATGGTTTCGTGAACGCAAATGAAGAGAAGAAGAGAATTGTAAGATAATTGGCAGTTTCGTTAAGTGTGGCAACCAGACTTTCTTCGGGTGAGGAAATAATACGTGTAGTTACTAGACGGGAGGTGCATGTTATTCTGATCATTCTAAATTAAATTAAATGATAATTTGTTGATTGTATTTTATTTAATAAGGCTTACCTATTTCAAAGATATTGAAGACTTTCCTTAGCTAAGGACATATATTTACATATATTTTGTTAGCTGGAAGAAGCGTGTCTCGACCATTACTGATGTCACTTACGTTACTCTGAGAGGGAGGTCGTTAGTATTTGAGTTCCGCGACGGTGCATGGATTTTCAACGACTAGCTTCTATACTTTGTCCAATTCAGGAATGGCTGACTTGGAGGAAAATTAGGCGGCCGGTGTGTTCTGATCAGTTTTCTATTGTATTACCCTGGTGAATCCGGAGCAGTCCCCTAACGAATCAGGCCAACAGACCGCGCTGCATGTTTCTTCCTCTTCTTGGTCCTATCGCTCACCTCATACTTACATCACCCGTTATAATGAAGTGTAGCATCTACATATAACGGGGAGATCTTGTCGGCTTGGATAGGGAGTTCCTGAGTGGGGCGGTGTCCGCTAATGGGGAGACACCTAGTTGAGGGAAAATTCCACGACCTAGTACGAACGGTAAAGGGTCGAGCCGAATCTCCACCAGAGCATGATCACTACTACCTCCGACATGAAAGACACGAGAAGGTAGCGGGACTAAGACACATATGGACGCGCTCGAAATTTAATATTCAATCAAATCTACTAATTTGTAAATATGTAATAATCTGTTCTGAAAGGGGGGTTGTGTGTGGTGTGTGTGTGTGTTTTTTTCCTCCCTTTCCCTCCTATTCCTTCCGCGGAACCCGCCGTCTAGGCATTGCATCGCGAGAGAGGAAGGATGGGCTTTTCGCAACGTCACGCAATATTAGCGGGAGTCGTTCTTCGTAAACTGCTCCTCGGAAGCGGAGCGTCTCAGGACCTTTGCGGCATAGGTGGCTACCGCACTCCAATTCTCTTTTGTCAGCAGCATCCTAGTGACCGATGGTCTCACGGGGTCACTATCCTCTTGGAGGAGTCGTGAAGTTCTTCCCTTTCACTGTGAAGCTGACAATAAAGAACACGGTTCTAACTATCTTCATCAACCCGGGAAACACCTTGGCAATGATGAGCTATTCGTTACCGCCGGTAGATCGAGCTGTATACTACCTGTAACATCCATTGCCTGTTCAGCATCTGAGTTGATAAAAACTAAATTCTCCTGTTCCCTTTGGATCCACGTCATGAATGTCGGATGACCGAAATGTCGCAAACGCCAGTTGATGATTGTTCCCATCAGGCGTGCCAATTGGTCCATTGTCACCCCCTCTCTATCTTTTCGTTAATGTATATTGCCAGTTTGAGGCCCCCCCTCTCCGCTGCAATAGAAGTCTATGCTCTCTCCTGCGGCATGAGGGTCGCATCGGAGGCATACTGCTACAGCCGCACACAGTTAGCATCATAGATACGGTGCGAAACGCTCCGAAGCAACCGCAAGGCGGACGCTTCTATGCACCGACTTAGCCCCACGGGCGTAATGACTGAATGCCCATGGCATCGCCCAATAGGGGCTGCGTAGAGAAGAATGGAATTTACTACGCGAGTCAGCAGCCCGGCTTCTTTGCCCAGGTCCCCCTATCATTAAGCATACTGCGTGCCAATGCGGATGCCAATACGAGAACGCTTTCTCGTGAGACATTGCGCAGTGTTGCTGTCAAAGCGTAACAGTCTCGCGCTCAATATTGGAGCTACCCAATATACCTCAGTTGACGAGCTGCGAGGATGATTTGGCAGCCTCCTACATTAAGAGTAATACTCTCTCTCAGCTTTTCTGCCCGTTCACCAGCTACAGGCCTCTGTTTTTATGGGGCGGCCATCTGTAGCCCTATCTGACCGTAATTCACCGCCGGATCTCCGCCACACGCCTCGTTGGCAACCTGCGTGACTTGTTCGATTATGTATTTGCGCGACAACTACATGCAACATCGTCAGCGCATCCCAATCGTTCTTGCGCCTTCCGGCAACGTCGAGCTTCAACACGGCGTCATACATAGTGTTCAGCAACACTCGGAACCACATACCGAGCCTTGTGGACACCGCCTGTGACCGTTATATAAGATTGTACTCGCAGGCCGCTGAGTTTCATATAGGGAGGACTCTCTCCTTAAAGTAACTTTTTACCATAGTTCGCAGAATTACCTTGGATACTGTCCGAGAGTGTGTAGGCGCACGAAGAATGGAGCTCCACTTCAGTGTTAAAGGCGTGTTTCACGTCTAGGGTCACTCACAGCACAATACTCATAGACCTGCTTTTCCATCGTTTGCCTTACAATGCTTTGCGTGCGATGTCGATGCTACCTAATAAGTGCATCTACGAGTGGATCTCGCTTTTCTTAAAGCCGTACTGATCTACTCAGACAATCCTTGGAGGCCCTCTTAAATGAACTCAATACGATTGGCAGATAATCCGCTCGCACACTTTGCTGGCTGTGTCCAGTAAGCATATTGGCCGATTAGGCTGCCGGATCAGTAGTGCTAATCGGCCCTTCGAAGAAGGACTAACGTTGCTGCTAATCCATCGACGGGGGAATTCCCCTCTCGTATGCATGCCTATATATGCCTGCAAGAATGATCGGGCCGAGTCTTAATTAGCGGTCTTAATTGCTACATTGGGACCCATCTAATCCGGGGGCTTTGCATCTTGGACCTTGGGCCCGCAAGCTCTGGAAAGTTCAATCCAACGTGCACTGCGGAACCTCGCTTAATCTCCAACGATCCTTCGGTTGTAACGTATCTAACCTGGCAGGAAACAAGGTAGCTACAACTTTTCCATGAAAAAGGGGCGGGGAGAGAGCGGAGAGAGAGGAGAGATGTGTGCTGTGTGTGTGTGTGTGTGTGTTGTGTGTGTGTGTGTGTGGTGTGTGTGTGTGTGTGTGTGTGTGGTGTGTGTGTGTGTGTGTGTGTGTGTGTGTGTGTGTGTGTGTGGTTGGTTGTGTGTGTGTTGTGTGTGTGTGTGTTTGTGGTGTGGTGTGTGTTGTGTGTGTGTGTGTGTGTGTGGTGTGTGTGGGTGTGTGTTGTGTGTGTGTGTGTGTGTGTGTGTGTGTGTGTGTGTGTGTGTGTGTGTTGTGTGTGGTGTGTGTTGTGTGTGTGTGTGTGTGTGTGTGTGTGTGGTGTCGTGTGTGTGTGTGTGTGTGTGTGTGTGGTGTGTGTTGTGTGTGTGTGTGTGGTGTGTGTGTGTGTGTGTGTGTGATCGTGTGTGGTGTGTGTGTGGTGTGTGTGTGTGTGTGTGTGTGCTTTGTGTGGTGTGTGTTGTGTGTGGTGTGTGTTGTGTGTGTGGTGTGTGTGTGGTGTGTGTGTGTGTGTGTGTGTGTGTGTGTGTGTGTGTGTGTGTGTTGTGTGTGTGTGTGTGTGTGTGTGGTGTGTGTGTGGGTGTTGTGTGTGTGTGTTGTGTGGTTGTGTGTGGTTGTGTGTGTGTGTGTGTGTGTGTGTGTGTGTGGTTGGTGTTGTGTGTGTGTGTGTGTGTGTGTGTGTGTGTGTGTGTGGTGTGATGTGTGTGTGTGTGTGTGTGTGTGTGTGGTGTGGTGTGTGTGTGTGGTGTGGTGTGTGGTGTGTGTGTTGTGTGTGTGTGTGTGTGTGTGTGTGTTGTGTGTGTGTGTGTGTGTGTGTGTGTGGTGTGTGTGTGTGTTGTGTGTGTGTGTGTGTGTGGTGTGTGTGTGTGTGGTGTGTGTGTGTGTGTGTGTGTGTTGTGGTGTGTTGTGTGTGTGTGTGTGTGTGTGTGTGGTGTGTGTGTGTGTGTTGTGTGTGTGTGGGGTGTGTGTGTGTGTGTGTGGTGTGTGGTGTGTGTGTGTGTGTGTGTGTGTGTGTGTGTGTGTGTGTGTATGTGTGTGTGGTGTGTGTGTGTGTGTGTGGTGTGTGTGTGTGTGTGTGTGGTGGTGTGTTGTGTGTGTGTGTGTGTGTGTGTGTGTGGTGTGTTGGTTGTGTTGTGTGGTGTGTGTGTGTGTGTGTGTGTGTGGTGTGTGTGTGGTGTGTGTGTGTGTGTGTGTGTGTGTGTGTGTGGTGTGTGTGTGTGTGGTGTGTGTTGTGTGTGTGTGTGTGGTGTGGTGTGTGTGTGTGTGTGTGTGTGTGTGTGTGTGTGTGTGGTGTGTGGTGTGTGTGTGTGTGTGTGTGTTGTGTGGTGTTGTGTGTTTTTATATATATATCATATTGTATAACTATATAATGATCTTTGAATACCATAGACCCTTCGTGGCCTTTCATACACAAGTGCCCTCTAATCCTTTCGTTTGGGCAAAACTAGGTCTATGCCTCGTCTACATTTTGAGGAAAGATATTGATCCCGTTTCTTGAAACCAGATAACTTTATCCGGACAGAATGGTCTAGAAAGTGACGACTTGTAGTTGGCGTTTTTTCCACACAACACCACAACGACTCTTCTCTCTGGATCTCTTCGCAAAATATTTTCAATACATAATTGTTGAAGGATGGGGTGTTAATGACGATTTAGTTGAAGGTTAAAATAATAGACAAAGAAGTTATATTTTAGATTGGTTTCATTTAACAACGATAACAGTTTTAATTCTAATAACTTCCGGCAACGCATTGAAAATATTACTGTTTTATGCCATTCAAATAAAGATATAATTAATGGAAAATGGGTAATCAAATGTTTTCTTATTTTATTTCTAGCTCAACGCCGTTATTTTAAAAGTATTCCGTCATAAACATGTATTTAAAAATCTTTGGTGAGGGGTGCTACTGACACCTTGCGACCACTTAAGCGTCAAAGATTTAATCGTTGACCGTTTCTGCAAGAGGGTTACATTTAAACGTCGCGGAGCACGTGCTGCGGCGACGGTTGCGTCCGAGTGGTCGCGGAGTGGGCAGGGTCGGAAATCGGACTCCCAAGCGCGGTGCCCGCGACCCAGATATCGAACCTCCGCCTCAATGCGATAGCATGCACAATGCGAAACCTCCGGGCGATACTATCCCAGCTTCTGACAGCCATTAGCCAGCGCGGCGCCTGGTGTAACGGTTAAGCGTATCGGAACTGTGCACCCAAGTTGGCGGTTCAAGGCCCGCCAAGATGGATTTTTAACGGGCGAAAAAATCTTCGTTATACGCCTTTCCTTACGGAGGAGAAGTAAAGCCGCTGTCCATGTTAGTACATTTACATGAATGTAAAGAAGATCTCAGCCTAAATGACGGCCGAATCTCGCACGTGAAATAAGGACATTAATTCAATTCATAATACTTCTCTCTGTCATCAAACAATCCTCCCCCTCTCATTTACCCCTTCTCGGCTGAGATGGCTCAGGGCAGCGAGCTGTTGGCATTGGAAGGACCTAAGATTTGAGTCTCGACGGCGGCGATTTCGCGACGATTACTAGAAACTAGAGGGCGGATTTCAGCTGCTATCTAGAGAGAATTGTAAGAAGCCGGCTGATCTGATCGATAGTTTTTCCGTAGTTTACTCCGTTTTAACTACCAGTCAAATGCCGCAGCATGGTTTCGACAGGACTGTCAAGAAAGCGCGTGAGTATTTCTTCCTTCATTATTGTCCCTATAATGTACAATACACACAAGCTTAGATCTTCTTCTGGTTGGTGGGTGGTTCCTTCGGTTGTTCAGAAATATGTTCTTTTAGTGGAACAACCCCAATATCCATCATGTGGCTCTCGTCGTTATAGTATCTACGAAGGGGAATGAACCACACTTATATTTCGATTTTTTTAACGTGTCGCATTCTAGTTACGAACACGACAGAGGGAAGGAAGTTTCAGACTCCAATAAGGAGGCGTAAAAGAATGCTGAGTAACGTTG
>BOPP01000026.1:8506995-8522583 GCA_017312745.1 Gryllus bimaculatus | reverse complement strand
GTATATATATATATGGATTCTTGAATACCAAGACCCTTCGTGGCCTTTCATACACAAGTGCCCTCTAATCCTTTCGTTTGGGCGAAAACTAGGTCTATGCCTTCGTGCACATTTTGAGGAAGATATGTTGATCCCTTTTCTTGAAACCAGATAAACTTTATTCCGGACAGAATGTCTAGAAAGTGACGACTTTGTAGTTGGCGTTTTCCACACACACCACACGACTCTTCTCTCTGGATCTCTTCGCAAAATATTTTCAATCATAATTGTTGAAGAGTGGATGTTAATATGCGATATATTGAAGGTTAAAATATAACAAAAGTTAATTTTATATTGTTTCTTAAAACGATACGGTTTTCATCTAAAACTTCCGCAACGCATTAAAATATTACTGTTTTATGCCATTCAAATAAAATATATTACTGGAAAATTGGGTATCAAAATGTTTTCTTTTTTATTTCTAGCTCAACCGTTATTTTGAAAGATATTCCGTCATACATGTATTTAAAATCTGGTGAGGGGTGCTACTGACACCCTTGCGACCACTTACGTCAAGATTTACCGTTACCTTCTGCAAGAGGGTTAATTAAACTGTCCGGGACACGCGCTGCGGCGACGGTGCGTCGAGTGGTCGCGGAGTGGGGCGTGGTCGGAAACGACTCCCAGCGCGGTGCCCGCGACACCAGAATACGAACCTCCGCCTCTCGAAGCATGACAATCGAACCTCCGGGCGCATACTATCCCACTTCTGACAGCCATTGCCAGCGCGGCGATGGTGTAACGGTTAGCGTATCGGACTGTTGCACCCAAGTTGGCGGGTTCAAGCCCGCCAAGATGGATTTTTAAGGGCGAAAAAATCCTTCGTACGCCTTCCTTCGGAGGAGAAGTAAAGCCGGCTGTCCCATGTTAGTACATTTACATGAATGTAAAAGATCCTCAAGCCTAAATGACGGCCGAATCTCGCCACGTGAAATAAGACATTAATTCAATTCAATACTTCTCTCTGTCATCAAACAAATCCTCCCCCCCATTACCCTTCTCGGCTGAGATGGCTCAGGGCAGCAGCTGTTGGCATTGGAAGGACCTAAGATTTGAGTCTCGACGGCGGCGAATTTCGCGACATACTAGGAAACTAGGGCGGATTCAGCTGCTATCTAGAGGAGAATTGTAGAAGCCGGCTGATCTGATCGATAGTTTTCCGTAGTTACTCCGTTTACTACCAGTCAAATGCCGCAGCAGTGGTTCGACAGGACTGTCAGAAACCGCGTGAGATATTTCTTCCTTCATTATTGTCCCCTAAATGTACAATACACACAAGCTTAGATCTTGTTCTGGTTGGGGTGGTCCTCGGCTGTCAGAAATAGTTCTAAGGAACAACCCCAATATCCATCATGTGGCTCATCGTCGGTACTAGTATTCTAGCGGGGAATGAACCACACTTATACTTCGATTTTTTTAACGTGTCGCATCTAGTTTACGAACAAAAAGAGGGAAGGGAAGTCAGACTCCAATAGGGAGCCGTAAAAGTAGAAGCTGTAGTGACGTTGCAGATCCCTTTTGGAGTCCATCTTCTCTTTCCTTTTTTCGTGTGTTATTGCGAGCTGCCACGTTACAAAGAATCGACGTATACCTTCCCGAATATAATATATGGTACTACACTTACGGGAATGAAACTAGCTTCATTTTATACATTATAATAGGACATTTTTGTATTTGTACTAAAAGTATACAATTTAAATTCTTTGTTTTTCATTATTTTCAACTTCACATTTTGTTTTTTTTAAGTTTTATAAGTATTATTTAAAATAAAAAATGCTACTAAATTATCTATCTTGTATAGTATTATTGTGTAATATTTCAGAATGGGGTATGCATAAAAACAGCTTATTATTATTTATTTTTTAACACAATTGAACATCCAACATTAGGTCAGCGACATTCAGGTTCGCACCCTGTGAAGGCAAGTGCATTCAGTCTATTTATCATTAAAATGAGAATGTTAGGAAAGAGTAGTTGAAATTGTAGAAGAAGTAGTTGAAGTTCACATTCATTCATTAATACACAATGAACAGCAAAAAACTGGTTCATCCATGCTTATTGAAATAAAGAGCACCATATTTGCAACCAATCAGAATACGGCGCTCCGATCGGCAACAACTTTATAACACCAGTCTGACACACTTGTTGGATCAGTTACTGCTGCTAAAATGGCATGTTATCACGTTTTAAGTGAGTTTGAACTTGGAGTTATAGTCGGCGCAAGAGAAATGGGGGCATAGCATCTCTGAGATCTATATGAAGATTGGATTTTCCCATACGACCATTTCACGAGTGTACCGTGAATACTGGTAATCCGGGAAAACATCAAACCTCCGACATCGCTGTGGCCGCAAAAAGATCGTGCAAGGACGGAGCCTACGTCGTATGAGGAGAATTATTGCACGTGAGAGAAGTTCAACCCTTCCGCAAATTGCTTCTGATTTCAATGCTCGGCCATCAACAAGTGTCAGCGTGCGATCCATTGAACGATACATTATTGATGTGGGGGTTTCGAAGCCGAATGCTCACTCGTGTACCCCCGTTAATGAATGCACGACACAAAGCTTTACGCCTCGCCTGGGCCCGTCAACACCGACATTGGACTGTTGATGACTGAAAACACGTTGCCTGGTCTGGCGGGTCTCTTTTCACGTTGTTTCGAGAGGATCGACGTGTACGAGTATGCTGACAACCTCCTGAATCCACGGACCGAGCATGTCATCATGAAACTGTTCAAGCTGGTGGAGGCTCTGTGATGGTACGGGGAGTGTACAGTTGGAGTGATATGGGACACTTGATACGTCTAGATACAACTGTGTCAAGTGACACGTACGTAAGCATCCTGTCTCACCACCTGCACCCATTCATGTCCATTGTGCACTCCGACGGGCATGGGCAATTTCTGCAGGACAATGCGACACTCCACATGCTGAGAATTGCAACAGAATGGCTCCACTCGCCTGAAATTAAACACTTCCACTAGCCACCAAAATCCCCAGACAGGAAAATTATTGAGCCTTGCTGCTGCTAAAATGGGATGCCTTGCCAGGTGCTATTCTGAAGAGAATTCACTCCCTCGTACTCTTGAGAGATTATGGACATCCCTGCAGGATTCATGGTGTCAATTACCTTCAGCACTACTTCAGACATTAGTCGAATCCATGCCATGTCGTATTGCGGCATTTCTGCGTGCTCGCGGGGGATGTACGCGATATTAGCAGGTGTACCAGTTTTTTTGGATTTTCAGTGTACATTTTACAAAAGTTAGTTAAATAATAGATGCATGAAAGTGTGTTCTGTAAAACTAGTTCCGCTTTTTCTTGCCAAAATTTAATTATGTTACATTCTCTTTTATGGTCATACATTTTCAAAAAGATAAAGTTAATACTGCTTACGTGTTTTGCCCACTCAAATAATCTCTGTGGTGCCGTAATTGGATCATGAAATGGCTGCAGTTTTTCTCGCGTAGCCAATATGTTGGTGGAGTCGCCAATACCATTACTAGGCCCTTTCTCATGGGAAGCAGCCGAGATATGGCATTCAGAATTTACACCAAAATCTTTTTTGTAAAAACATAAAATACGAATATCAAACTTCATGGGTTTTTGTAATTCCTCCATTTGAAAAATGTTATTTTTTGACATTACATACTTCAAGTTTTAGAAATTCAGTTAATCGTACGTTTGAAACATTGTTTATTTGATTCCAAAATAATGAATTGTTTCTTAAAAATGAATAATAAGCACAACCGACTTATGTAATAACAGTCGGCCAATTGCTTTCAATACGTTCACATCCATAGACATTAGTTTTATCCAATTACTTTTAATATCGACAATTGTTCTATGTAATGTTATTCAAGAGTTTAATAACTTTAAAAATAATTTTACAATCCTTGACTCTAATTAGGTCATAATTACATTATTTTCATTTTATTATTTTATTTTAACGGCCACAAAACAAGGGCTCTGACCCTACAAAGTTTTAGAGAAAGTACGACTAACTTTACTATGTATAGGTACAAGAGTTGTCCACTTTTTCGTTACCAAAGTCAGGCAATAAGAGTTTCTTCAGCTTCTTCTTCTATCAGCTCTGTGGCACTTACAGTTTTTCCTTGGTTTCGTTTATTATAACAGCCTAATTTCTTTTATCATCTGCTTTTATTTTCCATCTTTTAACATCTCAAATCTTTCTCCGCCTAATCATCCTGTCTTACTTTAGGCTTACCTCTTTCTCTCTGCCGACTATACTCCCTACATATACTTTTCTAACGGCTCTCTTCTCATTCATTCGAAGTAGGTGACCCAACCATTGGCAATAAGAGTTTCTGTCAAAACTTCGCCGTCTGCCTGTGCTCGTTAACAATTTATCTTCTTGCGAAGTAAGGTCAGTAAAGTAATAACAGTTTTAACGTTGTTAGGGGTTATTACATAATATTACAGTAATGGTAATATAATTGCTGGTATGGTCATATGGATACTTAAATGAAAAGTTGCTATGGTACACATGTACTAATAAGTAAATACGTATTTTTCTGGATACATGATTGTGAGTCGTGAACTGAACATTATAAATCACATAAAAAGTTGTCATTGTCACGAGGAGAGCGTGTAATACGAATCATGTCACACTGGCCATGTGGAAGAATTATCTTATTTTAGATGTCAGTACAATATTCAGGACAATTTTTGTTAAGTAAGGTTAAGTAATTTAATGATTTCGAAATAGCGTTCATACTGAGGTATTTATAAGAAGAATGACTTGGTATTTGAGAGCGATTCTCTGGCAAATTGACTAAATCCGAATTCGACGCTTTTTGCTGTCACGAGTTGAGGAAAGACAAATGCACCAGCAATTGGGGAATTTGATTTGTATGGAAAATAATCTTGATTGTGTCGTACTTGCTTTAAGCTTGCGCAAATGAAATTGCAGTTGTCAATTTTCTGATCAGATTCCTTGCTCCGTCAGAACTTGAGCTTTTAAAATTTCTTCTTGCATTGCTTTTTATCTCCTCGTGTTTTACTTGTCGATTAAGTACTTAAATGAACTTAAATCTTACGACTTAAAACTAAAAAAATTCTAATTTGCAAAATATTTGGTTAGTTTGCACATTATCCAGACTGTTTGGTTGAAGTTAAGTGAACGACGATGAACGGATCATTTCAATCATCATACAGTTAATATGAACATTAAGTACATGGTGCCAGCTAATGTATTATTTATAAGGTGATTGAATGCAAACATTCTGCCGGTTTGTGAGACGAATTTTGAGATGTAACAATAGGAAATTACGCGTTGTTTTATGAGTAAATCGCGAAGGCCGAAACCTGCAACTTCGTCACCCCAACTCAAAAATATGCAGTAAAACGTCAGATGGAATATACAGTGATGGTCGGGTAACTTAAGGTAAGTTAGATGGCGTCATGTAAAAAGAAATGCACGACTGATACAGAGGAACTCAAAGGTATACAACATGTCTCTCACTAACCTTTGAGACTTCCCACCAGCCGTCTAAGTCCTGTTTATTACTGAAAATTCTGATAATTTTTATTTCCGTAACGAACTTCACCTACAGTAGCCAAATCGTGTTTAAGTCCAGAGTTTGATATTTTAACAGCATTTGTCCTTTTAGTTCGTCACATGCGAAGGAAAGCACAAGGTACTACAAATGGAAAACGACAGTTATTCTGCTCTACCTGTGAACACAATTACGAACTGAAGTCTATTTCATTCCGAAAAAGACTAAAGCCGAATACATCTTTGCACAAAGCCGAACATTTCACGCCCTTTAGCCACGATATTCCTGGAACGCCACGAGAAGTCTTTCTGTAGCCTTGAAAAACGACCCTATATAAAAGCAGCCAGAGCAAAATTCCGGTTTCGCTTGATCGGAGTGGGCAATGTTCCATTGCTGCAGGAACGCGAACCTGCAGGCGGAGTTGGATATTGATCTCGCGAACCTACAGCCACCGACGGAGACTCGCGGTAGGGCGCCGCTTTTAATGGTTTGTCCCCTGCGATCTTTTAAATTCGGTGCAGCGAAGCGAAGTAGTTTTATTCTTTGTGCCGATTGTAGGTTTTCTCTCGTGTCCGATGACCTAAAGTTGAGACCATTTAGTTGAGAAAGTGATTTAACGCATTTTGGGCAAGAAACGAGGGAAAGAAAATTATTGCGAATTCGTCGCGGGCGTGAGTCAACGATCAAAAAATTTAACTTATTGTAGCGATATGCTGATTTTTCGACACGAATCTCTTATATGTGAGGTTGTAATAACGACATATCTTCAGAAAATCAAAAAAGGAAAGCAATCGTTGAAGTTACTATTAGCATTATTTCATATCGAATGTTACTCTTAAAAAAATATATATGTTTTGCGGGGAAACATGGTTAAATACGTTCGCAAAGCTTGCAAGACTAAAGAAGAGATAGGAATGAGCTTAAGTAGGTACTAATACATGCATACTTTAGTCACGTGTGAATTCGAATATAAAAACTGTCTTAAACTAATTGAAAGCTTTCGATATTTATTTTGGTCAGCATTATAATGTTAATTAATTAACATCAATATAGACGAAGTTTCTGCAGAGCATATAAATGTTGGAATATGCTACCTTAATTTGTGAATATCACTTTCCACAATTGTAATAATAATTATTTTTATATGAGTATTCTTTGACATGAAAGGAGCTAAAGGAACTTCAACTCTCTCGACTCAAAAATGCCTGAATAGGATTTCAAACTGTTTTCAATACGTAAGTAAATCAGGATTTTGGCACATTACCTCGATGTTTATATCTACTCACTATTATATTTGGCAAGATATTGGGTTCTAATTAAGTTTGTATGGTTTACCTAAATTTATCACATTTAATCGTCTTGAAGCAAATTACTCAAACAAATTATAATATTATTTTACAAAACTCTTTCAATTTTAATAAAAATAAAACTCACCTTGCACGAACTTTCAAAGACAAAAATGTTATTTAATTTTTTCGAAAATTCATGCCGAAACAGATCATTTGTACCTTGTTGGAAGAATTATTTTATAAAGAAATGCAATGACAGCCAGCCCCCACTTGCATCAGACTTCATGACCCGCCTAAAGACAATCGAGAGCTATCGCCGTGAAATTCCGTTGACCGCCGTTATTGCCTTCAGGTTCGCACTTTGTAAATATTTTCTTTCAAGTCAAGACTCAGAAAAAGTCGGTCGCGTTTCTGCATGTGTACATTGTAACCGTACGATGGATAACAGTGCGCGGTAGCGATGCGCAGAAGTATAAAACAAATGAGCGTGCGGCACTGAGAGAGGAAAATAAGAAACAGACGTAGAGTGGGGGACACTGAGGAGCCAGATGGCACCAGACTGACAGTGGGTTGCAAGAAGTAGACTGGTAACGACGTCTTTTATTTCGTAGTTAGTGCTATTGAATATTTTATTCTATTTGGAATTCTAAAGTACAATTTGTTGCAAACGTGAAATTCAGCGTTCTGTTTACTATTTCTACTTACAGAGAATACAGATGCGATTTAAAATGGTGCCAAAGATCCTTGAAGAAATGCAATGTTTAAATCTTCCCCTCGACATTTTCTGGCCCAACACTGTACTTTTATGCTCTGGCCGGGTTTCTGAACTAATGCCATAATTATTACAAAATGAATATGACGAAACGAAATCGAATAAAACATTTATCTGGCGGGAAAACATTGTTTTTGAAGATCTTATTTACTTAATTAGATATTATTATATTAAAGGGGAGGATATGGTTGCATCAACCTCTCTTAGTTATTAGCAACCCCTGTGTAATTTGCAAGAACTTCAAGTATTGACATCATTGAGCACTGTTAGGGAGTATTCCAACATAATTAAGAATAAAAATGGTAAAATAATTGTAATTATATTGAATATTAGAAATTTCAAGCACCAAATTTCAAATCTATTGTTAAATCCACATTGTAACAAATTTTACGTTTTACGTATTTGATGATCTTTAGAAAGCATTTAAAATGCACAGCAAAATTAAAATTCACGACTAATAGAAGAATATAGTGGTTAACAGCTTGAAAGCTCAATGTGCCCGCGGCAACCTAGGGCGGTGGCTCTAGAGCTACCGTTTCAAGCTGGCACGATCTTAACGGATCTTCAATTCGTTCATGCGACGGAGAAAGAGTTTTGCGAGGAATGACGTTACAAGTGTTTGGTGCGAGAAAAGAGGTGAGTGCCACCGAATTCTAGTAAGACGTGACCCGAAACCCCTGCACAAAGTCGGGAATATCAGCCGACCACCGGAAATGCAAATGTGTGACTAGAAACCAAAGGAAGAAGAAGCCTTATAAATGAATAAATAATTATTTCTGCAAGGGACCCGACTACTATTGTGCTTGATAAAGAAGTGCCCAATAAGACAGCAAATAACGAGCGATAATGTATGTATTTATTACAGGGTAAGTAATTTTTGAACGAAGAAAGTTTCCTAAGTCTGTGCTGATAAAGTCAGCTCGATAAAAATTTTGCTTTGTTAGACTGTTTTTTTTAAATAGATAGCAGCAGTTACAGTGTTTTGAAGCTTGGATGCTTGAAATTGTTTCTAGCAATTGATAATTCACGATCGGAACTATTTATCTATTTTAGAAGACAAATCTTGTTCTTTCTACGAGCGTCATTTATTTTAACATTATTCTATCCTAACAAAATTAACTTGTAAGATAATTTTTACTTACGTTAATTTGTAATTTTACTTTTGGTATCCATATCAGTGATACGCTTCTACCGCAAACAGTCACCTTAAAAATTATAGGAAGGTCATTATTAGGAGTGTCATAGGTTCCGTATCCTAACATATGAAAATGAAACCTGGACAAACAATATCACTCGCAATTTAAAAAGAGTTAGGGGAAGTTACGACTTCTTCACGATCCCATCCGAAAATTTGAGAAAGAAACATTGAAACCAGAAACATTCCAGAACCCTTCTCGTGGAAATTACTTCAACTACTTACCTTTATTGTCCTAACTATTTTCGCTTAAAGATCTCAATTTTAGAACATACCGGGGTTCCGAATTTAGTAGAACAAAACTACTAAAGACGGAAATCATTCGTATAGTATTTCGATGCGGTATATACCGTGCATGGAAAGGTTATTAAACTGTCGATCGGCCTTCAGAGGGCGCGTGAGAACAGGATAGATATAGGGTCGCCGCGGTGACATGTCCCGTTGTTTTATGATATTGCTCGGACAAGTACCTCGAAAAGAGAAATAACTCGCACAATTAAACTAACTAAATTTTCCGCTATTTTGACTCAAACGTAAGACCTCGTCTACAGTTGCGCTCTGGCAGCATCAGTTCAGGTCTTGCAGCTTTAGTTTAGCTCTTGCAGCTTCACGCGCTAATACACTGATGACACAGTATACTACGACCACCTCTTATTCAGAGTAGGTTCATCTTTAGTTCAACGAGGATGCGTAGGCCATTATGTAGCTCGAAATAGCTCAAGCGAAACTGATAGTCCTCTAATCAATACACAGCGCTGGCGGTGATAGTGTAACATACGTGAATATGTGATAGTAACATATGTGATAGAGTAACATAGTGGGAACATACTTCTCAAAGACCAACCACAAATGTTTAATTGGATTAAAATGGAGGAACTTTGAACCCCAAGACATTTAAGCAAATAAATCGGTGGAAGCGAAAAGGTTTGATGTCACATTTTGGTGGTTTTAAGTTAACAGTGGGAAACTGTTTTTAAAATATAAATTGAACACTATGCATAAAAGTTCGTTGTCCGGGAACTCGGTGACGTCTGTAGAGTATCCTTCACTGATTAATGTTAAGAATAAATTATCAATGTCCGGAACATAGAACATTTTTGCGTGCTCTTCAAAATTTGAAGCTTCTAGATATCGAACGTTTTTGTTTTCTCTGATTTAAATATACTTCCATGTTTTCCGAACCAGTCCTTTACACATCCTGAAGGGTGGCATGACACGGTGGTCTTCTGGAAGAGGTTGTTACAAATACAAAACACTACCGGCGAGATCGAATGAAAGTGGTTTACAATTGCGGCTAGGTACCAAATAGTTGTCAAGTTCTATGGTATCGATGCAAGGAGCCCAAAATGCCATGAAATTATGGCCTAAAATATCACACCACCTCTGGCGTATGCCTTGCTCACTGTAACATAGACTTAAAGCCTCAAATTGTAACGCGGAGGCTTGTGTGCTGTGTCAGAAATCGGAATTGATCGATCCAAAGAATCTTTTTTCGAAACATTCAAACAGTGGCGATGATTTTTTACCCTAGACTAATTTAGGTACTCCATCTCTTCCTTTTCTAGGCGCGAAAACTGTTTTCGGACGTGTGGGTCCGGGTGTCGCAAGGTCTTATCGGCGTCACCTCTACAACTTTTCGGTCAAGAATTAAAACGGCCTCTCGTGCATTACTTCGGGTACGCGTCATCCGCAGCCATCGCGAGGGAGATCGCGGGCGGCAGCGTGATTACAAGCTCTCGGCGACACTTCTCAATTCCCAGCCCCGGCGCCAGAAGGGCAGCGGCGAGCAGAGTGGGGGGGGGGGAGAAGCAGGCGCTGGGTCCGGGTTCTCAAAGAGTCGTCAAGCCGCTTTCCGGGCCGTAAGCCCCGCGCACACAAAGATCGGACTGCGCCTGCAGACGCGGCCCGGGCGGCCGGTTCGAATTCAATTAGACGAGTGGCCGGCCGCGGGCGCAGAAGGGAGCGACAGCTGAAGATGGAGAATTCGATGCGGGAGGTGGTGGTACAAGTTGAGGTGAAGATAAGGGGAAAGCGGAGGAGGTGGATAAAGCGAAAATAGAAAGCAGAGCAGGATGGGGGAGGAGGAAAAAGTGCGGGAGGAAGAGGAAACGGCAAGGAGGAGGAGAAAGTGGGAAAGAAGAAGGTGGAGAAAGAGGGGAAAGAGGAGGAGGAGGAGGAGAAATCTGAGGGGTAAAGAGAAAGTGGAGAAGGAAAAGAAGCAGGAGTAAACGGCAGGGGAAGTTGAGAAGAGGGGATGTAGTGGAAGAAGGGACGCCGAAAATGGAGGAATTGGGGAACTTGGAGGTAAAAGAGTGTTTTGGAAGGAAGGGGAAAGAGGGGAAGAAGGAGAGCGAACAAGGAATAAAGAAAGTGGAGATGGAGGACGTGAATATGAAACTGCGGTTGCGCAGGAAGCGAGCGGGACTGAACGGTAAAAGTGAGGTGAACAAGAATATCAGATCAGGAAATTGGAAGAAGAATGTGAGGGGGCGTAGAAATAGAAATAATTATCTGAGGAAATGATGTAACATGGGAATTATCGAGGATGAGAATCAGCAGGGAAAGGTGCAAAGGTGATTTGAAAGCACAGTTTATTGCCTTAATTTACAAGATTATTTTGCCCTTTCTCTACTAATAAGAAACAATATTTACTGTATTGGTAATCTGGTGATCCAAGAGAAAATCAAAACACGTCATATTCTGTTTCTCTCTGTATAAATCTCAGTAAAAAGAGTTTCTAGCAAAAACAAATAATGCGAGAACAAATACCTCCCGGAACAGAATCTCTTTGTCAGAAAAAAACTGTATTTACTCACACAGCCTTTTTTTGATTATCAAGAACATTAGAAAATAAGCGAATAAAAGTGTACAAAGTAGGTAAACAAAGATAAGAAATGACACTCGCACTTATCATTTTTGAAAAGCTCATTTAAGTGTCTGAAACAGGCGCGATATATATACGAAAGGAAATTGTTTATTCGTTACCTAAAATTTCATTTGAAAGTATAATCAAGTTTAGTCTAGATAAATAATTCATTAGAATTGCATATAGATTTTGAGGAAAGTGGAGTGAAGTTGGTTGTAGGTAGAGGTAAGACGCAATAAATTTTAGAAGTGTATTTTCTGCTACAATAATATCATTAGGCTTAAGTTCGGTGTCCGATTAGCATACAGTATGTCTCAGTTTCATTCCTGCCCTCTGGCACACAGGATGCACGTGCATCAACCTCCCATCCTAACACGAGCACTTAACACACAAAGACCCTTTGAGGCTTTATAACACACATAGTGACTGGGACCAGGGCTTTATGGAGCCTTGAAGTGTTGTTTAGAGATTGGAGAGGAAATTTGATAGGTGGCGGGTAAGTCGTGGTCAGCAGACGTGTTGACAGCGCTTTACTCCCCTGACTGCGGGCAGAGCATGTTCCTCATCTACTAAGTTTAACCAGGATAAGGGACGGAATGAAGAGAGTATTTCATTAGGTGGTTTGGAAACTTGACAATTCCACTACACAGAAAGCTACATCATGCGCGTGGGGATCCGAACCCAAACACCGCAATTCGTGCTATCACATAGCGACAAAGCGCCAGAGGTACATTAGCTACTGCGGTAGCAAATATTGGATTACAATAGTATTTTGGCAAATAAATTCTAATTTAAATATCCAAAAATCGTCGTATGTTAGTACATTTTATGTACAAACTTTCAATATATACCATTTTTTATAAAAGTTCGCACTGCACATCATTTTATTTATTTAAAATCAAAGAAAATAATAATAGAATAAAGAAAAAAATCAATGCTTTACTCTACTAGTATTTAAAGACTACTCTAAGAAGGGACACTTTATCAGCTCGAAAAGCAAATGACGCAAGGCGAAAAAAAGCAGAGACAGTGATGAAAGTCTATTTACAAGAACTGTAACGAACGCACTGACAATGAGCACATGGCATAAGTAGCAATTATATTGCGGCAATGGCCAAGCAGTCGTTTTCAAACGATCCCTTCTCATATATAATCTCTGTACTTTTTCAAACCACTGCACAGAACAACACTACAATACGTGTTACAAAATACATTCTGGAAAGGGAAAACAGCTAGGGAAGTGTAGGACGTGCCGATCTCACATACGTGTCGATACGGGAGCAAGAACGCCGCTACCGTTCTGTGTTAAAACATACACTACCTTATAGCGCTAGTTATTGTATCAGTTGGCGCGCCCGACACTAGAAATAATCAATGGGCATTAAGTGTGGGTGATAGGAGCGTGTGCGGACGGAGAGACGCTTTCCAGAAGCAGCAGGGAAGCCGCGCCAGCAGGAGGCAAAAGAAGCGCTCGGTGAAGGAGAAGCAGCAGCAGGTACAGAAGGAGAGAGGGGGTGATGAGGGCGGGTCCCGAGGGACACAATGAGCCCTCCGTGCAGGGCCCGCGGCGTCGACGTGGGAGGGGGAAGGGCAATTGAGGGAGTGGAATTGGTTGGAATAGGCTTCTTTCCCTTAGGGAGCAGAAATATGCTCAGGCAATGCTGTATGCGGATTCGTTAACGAAGGAGGAGCTCTCTAGGTTTCGGTCAAAGGTTTGTAGCAGCCAGAACTACAGGTCAGCATCCGAACTGTGGTAAAGCGTTTTCGAAGGAAATCGAATATAATTATTGAACATACTCTTTGCATTACATTAAACATCTAATTTTAAACCATTACGGCGTCGTATTAATTTTGGATTGTTTCTTGGTCGCTATTATTCCCGGTCTTCATTTGATCACATCAGGGATATTCTTACTTTTCTCTTGTTTTAGCTACTGTTCCTAATTTCCAATTCACTCGCAGTCGTCTCTCGTCCGTGACCCTGTCTCATTCCCGGCGCGGATGGGACGTCTCCCGGCTCGGCTGCGTGACGAGCAATCTCTGCTCTTCGTAGAAATTCTGAGGTAGGTTATACATTAATGGAATGAAGAGGGTTGAAAGATAATGCATTGTTAGGAGTTCCTCATGCGCGTTGCACAGACTACTATCCTCTCAAGACGCATGATCTGACCGTAATCCTTCTATCCTACATTATTAAGACGATTTAACTTACACTATTCCGGCTACCCAAGGCATACTTTTCTATTTATTTTTTATCTCGATCCCAAGCATACCTCGATAATTAGATGAATAATTTGCAAAACAATCCCACTTATACGCCAAGTAACATTTTATATTTTTTTTGTCTATTGCATGGGGTGGAATGGTCGATTTTTTTAATGGATTATTTTAATGTGATACTTTTTGCATCAAGTAAAGAATGAAAATTATTGCATCTCTTTGTTCAGCAATTATTCAAGGTGATGAATACTCCGAGAATGTGCTAAAATATGGTCATATCAGCAAAATTCGTGTTACGGGGTATAAACGTGAAAAATACTCCTAATATTAATTGTTAAAAGCAGCAAATACTTTATAACACACACTTTCTATGTAAGGTGAAGTCATTTTCATGTCGCCGGAATTATCCTGCCTTGCGTGCTTAAAATGATATTGCTAGGTTGACCCTCTTCAGTATAAAGTTAGGAAATAATCATGGTAATTAGTAAATAATCGTGAGGTTCGAACAGTAATCCTCATTGGCCGGGAGGGATTGAAGTGAAGTAATAAGGGTTCGGACGCTTTGGACTACTGCTGGTGTTCCTGGAAATGGAATGTGTGGTTCAGTTCTGTTAAACGAGGGAAGATTTGTTGTTAACGCTAAGGATACATGCAAGACAAATGCTGTTTTACCCCACTGACCTCGAGCAACGTTCGCTACACCACTAGTAATATAGACTGCTAATTGCGGTGTACGTATATCCGATTGTGTCGTAATAGATTGAAGCTAAGAGAAGTTACTGCATTAGAAAATCGGAAATCTTTATTAATTCGAAACTTAAATTGTTATAAACTACAATTTAATACTTATTTTCACTGTGCAGTCGAACTTTCGTACTTTATATCTTTTGCCTTACACCACGAAATGAGGTGGCGAAGTAAGAGGGTAAAGTTACCGGAGATTTAAAAAAATTAAGGTGAAAATCGTATTGAAAGTGTAAATAGTATGTTTTCTTCGCATCGTAAATCAATTTACTCGAGTTCCTTCAAATTGAAACTTTTTAAATGTTATTTTGCTCACAATAAGTTTAAATATTTTTTAAACAGCAATGCTATGAATATGACTTTAATCTACCTTGCGATTTCTTCAGTTCAAAAAGATGCTAAGTAGAATTTTATCAGGCGTTTAAATCAATTTTTTGATCTTAAATTACAACAAAGTAGAAAAATAGAAAAAAATAGTTTTCTTTTAGGATTCATAATTAGCGTATATGCATAAAACAAGCCGATACAAATTCAGGCCCTGTAAATTCTCTATAGATTACCACATTTTAAACATTTATTATATTTGCACCGACAGCTCAATATAATAAAACGTAATTTAATAGTTTCTTGCTTAATTTCTGTCAAATTAGGTTTGGTCCATTAATTTTTGTAATTATTTTTGTATGTTTATTAGAAAGATAAATATGAGAAAAATAATAATAAATGATGAATATTGTAATTTGAATAGGAACGAATTAAGATTTAACGAGTGAAGATATTCATGTGTTGCAACTTGCTGTAGTATTCTCACTTGATCCATTTCCCCGCGCAAGGTCTCACTAGATTGTGACTCCGCATAGATGGAAATTTATTGAACATCTAAATTTATCGCTTGCTAGCGTCCTCTCGACACTACTGAGATTCTGACTTGAAGGATAGGAAAAT
>BOPP01000026.1:8476237-8506970 GCA_017312745.1 Gryllus bimaculatus | reverse complement strand
GACCAAATCTTGCTTCATATCTAACGCAGCGTTTTAACATTCTTCTGAGATCACTAAACAACAAAATTAACATTGTAATAGATTTTTATCGTTTATTTGAGTAAAATTATGTATATCTAACATTTGGTATTCATTAGTGTGCACTTTCTAGGCGGACATGTCACGACTTTAAAAATTCTTGGAAGGTGTCATTATTGAGTTGTCGGGTTCCCGATACCTAATATAGTGTAATAATGCAGCCTAGGAACAAAAACTATATCACTTCGCCATTTAAAAAGAGTAGGAGGAAGCATACTTTATCTTCAACGATCCACCCGAACATGAAATAATGAGGAATGAAAAATTGATAACGAAACATACAAGCAACCTCATCGGGAAATTTTACTATCACCTACTTAACATTTAATTTCCTTCACTATTTCGCTTCAAGATCTCTTTTTAGAACATACCGGGTCTTCCGAACAATGTATATAGAAAACAACTACTAGAGACGGAAATGTTATATCGTATAGTTTTCGATTCAGCGCTATAATATCTTTGCCGAGTGGCATGGAAAGGTTATTTAAACTGGGAGATCGGGACCTAAGAGATGGAGAACGTGAGAACTGGTATAAAAAGGGTCGATAACACTCGACCACAACTGCACCAGCCAAAAACATGGTCAAACGCTGTGTGATATGTCCGTTGTTCATAGTCAGATATACTCACTTAACAAAAGCACACTCGGACAAAAGTACCTTCGCATTGCGGAAGAAAACAAAACAAAACAGCAAAAATTACACACTAAAATAATGTTCACCAGCTATTTATTGAACTGCAACGTCGGCCTCCGTCCAATAACAAGAACTCACATGGCGCTTGCTTTTCAAAGTTCAAGCTCTTTGACCAGCTTCAAGTTATTAGCTCTTGTCACAGCTATTTAACCACGAATAATACACTGAAATAGACATCTGTATACTGCGTACTAGTTCATCATCGTAATTCAGAGCTATTTCGCGATCTACATCTCTCTAGAAAATCGATAGGGATGCTAGGCCATTATGAATATGCTCGAATAATCACTCGAAACTGACTAGTACTCAAATCATACTCGCGCTTGGCGTGATATGTAACATACGTCGAGAATATGGACTGAATAGTACCATTTGTAGAAGACGATAACTAGTTGGACACAATACAATACTCAAAACCCATCCTAACAAATGTTTATCAAGAGATGTATACAATGGACAGGAAGTTTGAAAAAGAACTATAACATTAATAACCAACAACATATAGAACCGTGTGCAAAACGAAGTTTCCGTGATGTACCCATAATCTATGCGTATGGCTCTTTCAAGATATTAAGTGGGAAAAATCTGTATATATTAAAGAGATATATCAAGAGAATACTCTCTACTGCATAAAAAAAGTCGTTGTCGTGGTATCCTGTATGACGTTGTAGGTATAACTTTCCTCATGTAACGAAAATCTTCACTGTGTCAGAATATAATTATCAATAGTCGAGAACTTAGAGAAGTTTGACGGTGCACTTCAAATTTGAAAGCTTCTAGATATCAGTTTTTGTTTTCTCTGATTTAAATATACTTCTCCATGTTTTCCGAACCAGTCTCTTACACATCCTGAAGGTGGCATGACCAGGTGGTCTTCTGGAAGAGGTTGTTACAAATACATAACACTCACGGGAGATCGAATGAAAGTGGTTTACAATTGGGTATAGGTACCAAATAGTTGTCTCCAAGTTCCTTATGGTCATCGATGACTAGGAGGCCCAAAATGCCATACAATTAAATGTGGGCCCTAAATACTCACTCAGGCTACCCATCTGGCGTATATGCCTTGCTCACTGTAAATAGATGTATAACGCATCAATTGGTAACGAGAGAGGCTTCGTGTGCTGTAGTCAGAATGGATATTGATCGATCGCAAGAGAGGATCTTTTTTCGAAAACATTAACCATGGCGGAGATGATTTTTTTACCCTCAGATAGATTTATTTATGTATCATCTCTTCCCCTTGTCTAGGTAGTCGAACTCGTTCTTCGGAGTATCGCGCGCGGGATGTCGTGTATGGTCCTTACAGGGAGACGCTCGCTTACAGAAGACTTATGTGTACAAGAATTATACACAAGACCGGCCGTGCTGTGCTATTCTATCTTCGGTAACGGTCATCTGCTCTGCCATTCGTCGAGAGGATCGCGGGCGGGCAGGCGTGAATTACCAAGCTCTCGGCTGACACTCTCAATTTCCCAGCCCGGCGTCCAGTAGGATCACGCGGGCGACAGAGTGGGTGGGGGGGGGGGGAGAAGCAGGCCCTGGGTCCGGGTTCTAGAGAGTCGTCGATACAAGGCCGATGCCCCGCTCGGCGGCTAGCCCCGCAACAAAAGTCGAGGACTGCGCCTGCAGAACGCGGCACTGGAGGCGGCCGTGTTCCGAATTCAATTTAGACGCATACTCGGCCGCGCGAGGACCAGACAAGGGAGCGAGCAGCTTGAAGACGTGAGAATTCGATGCGGGAGGTGGTGGTAACAAGTGAGGTTGAAGATGAGGGAAAGGAGAGGTGGAGGGAGAAAGGAAGGCCAGGTGGAAGGAGAGAAAAGAGGCGAGAGAGGTGGAGGTACGAGGAAAAGGAAGGAGGTGGAGAAGTGGAAAGAGGAGTGGAAAAGCAGAGACGTAGATGAGAAACCGACGGGAAGAAAGTGGAAAAAGGGAGGAAGAAGGTCGGAAAAGTGGAGGAAGTGAGGGTAAACGAGAGAGAAACATATAGAGAAGGAAAATGGAGAAAAGGAGAAGGAGTAAACGGCAGGTGAAGTTGAGAAGGGGGGGATGTGATATGGTGGCGGAAGAAGAGACGCTGAAAAATGAGGAATCGGGGAACATGGAGGTGAAAGAGTGTATAGGAAGGAAGGGGGAAGAGGGGAAGAAAGGGAGGGAAGAAGGAATAAAGAATGCGGAGAATATGCGGGACCTGAGGGAGCTGCGGTTGCGCAGGAAGCGAGCGGGACTGAACGGTAAGGGTGAGGTAGACAAGGAGATCAGATCAGGAAGTCGGAAGAAGAATGTGAGGGGGCGTAGAAATAGAAACAATTATCAGAGGAAATGATGTAACATGGAATTATCGAGGATAGGAATCAGTAGGGATAGGTGCAAAGATGATTTGAAACTACAGTTTATTACCTTAATTTACAAGAAGATTTTGCTCTTTCTCTACAAATAAGAAACAATATTTATTGTATCTGGTGATCCCAAGAGAAAATTCAAAACACATATTCTGTTTTCTCTCTGTATAAATCTCAGTAAAAAGAGTTCTAGCAAAAACAAATAATGCGAGAACAAATAGCCCTCCCGGACAGAATCTCTTTGTCAGAAAAAAACTGTATTTACTCAACACACCTTTTTTTGATTTTATCAAGAACATTAGAAATAAGCGAATATAAAGTGTACAAAGTAGGTAAACAAAGATAAGAAATGACACTCGCACTTATCATATTTTGAAAAGCTCAATTTAAGTTGTCTGAAACAGGCGCGATAATATACGAAAGAAATTGTTTATTCGTTACCTAAAATTTCATTTGAAAGTATAACAAGTTTAGTCTAGATAACATATATCATTAGAATTGCATATAGATTTGAGGAAAGTTGGAGTGGAAGTTGGTTGTAGGTAGAGGTAAGACCGCAATAAATTTTAGAAGTGTATTTTCTGCTATCATAATCATTAGGCTTAACGTCGGTGTCCATTAGCATACACTGATGTCTCTCAGTTTCATTCCTGCCCTCTGGCACACAGATGCACGTGCATCAACCTCCCCTCCTTAACACCGCAACTTAACACACAAAGACCCTTTGAGGCTTTATACACACATAGTGACCGGCGACCAAGGGCCTATGGCGACGCTTGAAAGTGTTTAGAGATTGGAGAGGAAATTTGATAGGTGGCGGGTACGTCGTGGTCAGCAGACGTGTTGACAGCGCTTTTACTCCCCCTGACTGCGGGCAGAGCATGTCCTCCTACTAAGGTTTAACCAGGAGAAAGGACGGAATGAAGAGACTATTTCATTAGGTGGTTTGGAAACCCTTGACAATTCCACTACACAGAAAGCTACATCAATGCGCGTGGCGGGATCCGAACCCAAACACCGCAATTCGTGCCTATCCAAATAGCGACAACGCCAGAGGTACATTCAGCTAACGCGGTGGCAAATATTGGATTACAATTAGTATTTGGCAAATAAATTCTAATTTATATCCAAAAATCGTCGTATGTAGTACATTTTATGTACAGACTTTCAATATATACCTTTTATAACACGTTACTGCACTGCACATCATTTCTATTTATTTAAAATGCAAAGAAAAATATATAGAATAAAGAAAAAAATCATGCTTTTACTCTACTAGGTATTTAGAACTTACTCTAAGAAGGGACCACTTTATCAGCTCGAAAAGAAAATGACGCAAGGCGAAACAAAAGCAAGAGACAGTGATGAAGTCATTTACAAACGAACTGTAAACGAACGCACTGACGAATGAGCACATGGTCATAGTAGCAATTATATTGCGAGCAATGGCCAAGCAGTCGTTGTCAAAACGATCCCTTCTCATATTAATCTCTGTACTTTTTCAAACCACTGCACAGAACAACACTACAATACGTGTTACAACAATACTATTCCTGGAAAGGGGAAAACCTCGCTAGGGGAAGTGTAGGACGTTGCCGGATCTCACCATACAGTGTCGGATACAGTGGAGCAAGAACGCCGCTACCTTCTGTGTTAAAACATACACTACACTTATATCGCTAATTATTGTATCAGTTGGCGCGCCCGGACACACGAAATAATCAATCGGGATTAAGTTGGTGGTGATAGGAGCGTGTGCGGACGGAGAGACGCTTTCCAGAAGCAGCAGGGAAGCCGCGCCAGCAGGAGCAAAAGGAAGCCGCCGTGAAGGAGAAGCAGCAGCAGGTACAGAAGGAGAGAGGGGGTGATGGAGGGCGGGTCCCGAGGGACACAATGAGCCCTCCGTGCAGGGCGCCGCGGCGTCGACGTGGGAGGGGGAAGGGCAATTGGAGGAGTGGAATTGGATTGGAATAGGCTTCTTCTCCTTAGGGAGCAGCACAATATGCTCAGGCAATGCTGTATGCGGAGTTCGTTAACGAAGGAGGAGCTTCTCTAGGAGCTGTTCCGGTCAAAGGTTTGTCAGCAGCCAGAACTCAGGTCAGCATCCGGAACTGTGGTAACGCGTTTCGAAGGAAATCGAATATAATTATTGAACATACCTCATTTGCATTACATTAAACATCTAATTTTAAACCATTACGGCGTCGTATTAATTTTGGATTGTTTCTTGGTCGCTATTATCTCCCGGTCTTCATTTGATCACATCAGGGATATTCTTACTTTTCTCTGTGTTTAGCTACTCTTCCTAATTTCCAATTCCACTCGCAGTCGTCTCTCCGTCCGGTGACCCCTTCCTCATTCCCCCGGCCGGGATGGGACCGTCTCCGGCTCGGCTGCGTGACGGACAATCTCTGCTCTTCGTAGACAATTCTGAGGTAGGTTATACATTAATGGAATGAAGAGGGTTGAAAGATAATGACATTGTTAGGAGTTCCTCACCGTGCCTCGTTGCACAGACTACTATCCTCTCAAGACGCATGATCTGAACCCGTAATCCTTCTACCCTAAATTATTAAGACGATTTAACTTTAACTATTCCGGCTACCCAAGGCAGATACTTTTCTATTTACTGTTTTATCTCGATTCCCAAGCATATCCCGAATAATTAGTATGGAACTAATTTGCAAAACAATCCCCACTTATAGCTCCAGTAACATTTTATATCTTTTTTGTCTATTGCATGGGTGGAATGGTCGATTTTTTAATGGAATTATTTTAATGTGATACTTTTTACATCAAGAAAGAATGAAAATTATTGCATCTCTTGTTCAGCAATTATTTTCAAGGTGATGAATACTCGAGAATGTGCTAAATATGGTCATATCAGCAAAATTCGTGTTACGGTGTTATCAAACGTGAAAAATAACTCCTACTATTTGAAATTTGTTAAAAAGCAGCAAATACGTTATAACACACTTTTCTTATGTGAGGTGAAACCATTTTCATGTCGCCGAATTATCCTGCCTTGCGTGACTTAAAATGATATTGCTAGGTTGACCCCTCTTCAGTATAAGATCGTAGGAAATAATCATGGTAATTTAGTAAATATCGTGAGGTTCGAACATAATCCTCCATTGGCCGGGAGGGATTGAAGTGAAGTAATAGGGTTCGGACGCTTGGGACTACTGCTGGTGTTCCTGGAAATGCAATGTGTGCTCTCAGTTCCGTTAACGAGGGAAGATTTGTTGGTTAACGCTAAAGGATTACATGCAACGACAAATGCTGTTTACCCCACTGACCTCGAGCAACGTTCGCTACACCACTAGTAATATAGACTGCTAATTGCGGTGTACGTATGATCCGAATTGTTCGTAATAGATGTGAGCTAAAGAAGTTACTGCATTAGAAAATCGAATCTTTTCATTATTCGAAACTTTACAATCCTTATAAACCTACAATTTAAATACTTTATTTTCACTGCTGCAGTCAACATTTCGTACTTTTATATCTTTTGCTTACACCACGAAATGAGGTGGCGGAATAAGAGAGGTAAAATTTACCCGGAGATTTAAAAAAAATTAAGGTGAAAATCGTAATTGAAGTGTAAAAAGTATGTTTTTCTTCGCATGTAAATCAATTTACTCGAAGTTCTTCCTTCAAATGAAAACCTTTATTAAATGTTATTTTGCTCATCATATAAGTTTAAATATTTTTAACAGCATTATGCTTATGAATATTGACTTTAATCTACCTTGCGATTTTCTTCAGTTCAAAAAGATGCTAAGAGAATTTTATCAGGCGTTTAAATCCAATTTTGACTCTTACAATTAGCAACAAAGTAGAGAAAATAGAAAAAAATAGTTTTCTTTTAGGATCTCTCATAATCTACGTATATCATAAAACAAGCCGAATACAAATTCTAGCCCTGTAAATTCTCTAGATTTCCACATTTTAACATTTTATCTTATAATTTGCACCCGACAGCTCAATATAAATAAAACAGTAATTTAATAGTTTCTTGCTTATTTCCTTCAAATTAGGTTTTGGTCCATTAATTTTTGTAATATTTTTATTATGTTTATTAGAAAAGATAAATAATGAGAAAAAATGTAATAATAATATGATAACCTATTGTAATTTGAATATGGAACGAATTAAGATTTTAACGAGTGAAGATATTCATGTGTTCAACTTGCTGTAGTATTCTCACTTGATCCATTTCCCCGCAGAGCTCTCACTAGATTGTGACTCCGCCAATAGATGGAATTTATTGAAAACATCTAATTTATCGCCTTGCTTAGCGTCCACTGTATCGACATACTGAGATTCTGCACTTGAGGATAGGATAAAAATATGAACTCCTTGCTCGATTTTCTGCTATCATTCGATTTGTTTGAGGTAACTTGTAAATGTTTTTCCCGACTTTTTCGGAAACAAGGATCCACAAAAGACGGATTCTGAAAACGCATGTTATAGTATGTAATTTACTATATACTCGTATATAATAAATTACATAACAATAATTCCCCTTTTTGTTACCAGGGCAATGAGGGTTTCTGTCCAAAAGTTCGCAGTTACCCAACACATGATTACATTACTTTCTCTTCATACAAATTAAGGGTAAAAAGTAAAAATAAATTGAATATTTAATTTGTGTAGGATTATAATAGAATTGAAAGTAATTAACAAAACAATTCTAACAACATTAAAGAATGTTCAGTATAAGTAACGCATATTTTTCAGCTGATACGAAATGCATCTTTGAACATTTTTTCTAATAATCGCAAGCTTGGCGAATAGTACATGTTCATGTGTAATGGACGGGTTGGGGGTAAATAAAAATTCGTGTTGCTCTATTCACTTTTCCTCTAATTTTGAGTGCATCGCTTTCAATTTACATATTAATTTAAATCTCATATTTCATTCAACATACATCGTTTACGTACAATTTTCCTATTATACCAGAGTCATTAACATTTTCACTTTAAAGGAGAAAATAATTTACTGGTGTACTTTGAATGCTTTTTCGTAATACTGAACTTTTTTATCGACTTGGAACCAAACAGATGAACGAAAAGATCGTCTTGACTACATGGATCCGTTAAGAATTTAACAGTAATTAGCAGTAATAACTGTTAATAAAATAATAAATTTAACAGTAATAATTTTAAGAAAAATTGAAGCAATTGAAATGTGGATAAAGATGACATAAGTGTATTTTTCCTCACAATTAGTATTTTTTGTTTGTATATTTTTTTTTATAAGAAGATAATTCTTCGGAAATTATACACGGGACGACATACGACCGTAACACGAGAACACGAAAGAGCAGAAAATAAACCTCAACTGTTCATGGCCGAGATCAGTGAAGGCAGTAGTGCCGTAGCGATCTTGGACCAAAGGATCCCGGGTTCGAGTCCGGTCTCGGGCATGGTTGTATTGTGTTCGTCCTTTCACCCCCTATCATCATCATATCGTATCATCCTCACATTTACCATACCGTTGCAAGCAATAGTGGTCGCTAATCACCAGATGTTGATGCGACCTTACATAACAAAAAATATCCCTCAACTATGACGTCGATTTACAAGCTTCATCCGTAACTGCTGTGTGCTTGAACCAGATCTATTGGTCTAATAGTTTTAATGGTTGTAATAGGAGAACAAAATTGGCAAGCTATACATATTTGGGGCATGCAGAAAAATATTTATTAAATACATTTATGGTACGATTTATTAATTGGTGAGTATGAACATAGATTTTATATTCAAAGTTTTTACCTCAATGTACGGCACAGAACGGTAGAGAGCAAAATGGTCCGGGTGTATTGAGAACAGAAATTAAGCACGGTTTTGAAAGGTGTTTGAAGGATTCAAAATCTCGTTCAACCATATGTGCGGTTACAAAAGCTTACACAGAGCATTGTGGAGTGAAGAAATACCAATTTTTCCTCACATTTAATACGAGCATCATCCCACAACATTGGATAAATTTTACGTGGCAGCTGACACACGAAAACATTGTTCTAACAAACCCACGATAAAATTTACTCAACAAACACCAGGAACTATGTGCTCTGGAATTAACAGTGTAGTTGGCGGATACAATGCAGATCACAACCATCAAGAATTTCGAAGTCCTCCTTTTGTTCTTCGCAACGGCGTTTGCGGGTAGCCACTGGTGGCATTACATGTAAATTTTTCACGGCGCTCGGTTTGCTCGTGTTGTCGATCCCTCGTTTTCGTAGTTGCTCTCCACCTCATGAATATTTTCATGCGCTCGGATTCATTACAGCACAAAATGCGAAAGAGGAGGAGCCCAGGAAGGCAGTGGAATCAGAGGGCCCACGTTTAGTCGGGAGTCACTCCACTTAGTGCCCTACCCTTCGGGCGTTGATCGCTTTTCTGGGGGATTGGAAATCCCAACACAAGAACGGTCTACAAGTGGCTCGATAGAGTTACTGTTTTTTCATCACATTTGGTTAGTTCAAAATTTAATCCAATCTAATTATGTTACAATTATGTAAGCATAATTTATTTCTGAGTTCAAATTGTTCAAATGAGCAGTCGATAATAGTAATAATAATAATTATTATTGTTGTTGTTGTTATTATTGTTATTATTGTTGTTGTTATTATTGTTGTTGTTATTATTGTTGTTATTATTATTGTTGTTATTATTGTTATTATTATTATCATTATTATTATTATTGCTTGCAGTAGTAGCTTAGTAGAAGTTACAACAACTTTCTGAATGACACTGTACAAGGCAGATTATAAATCCTGAAGGCATCGAACTCCCAGATCTTCTGGTTTAGGTCTGATTGCTTTGCAACACAGTTATCGGATGATGAATGCTCCGAACCGTTTCTTAACGAGCCCATTTCTATAACGAGTTCCCTTTCAAAAGATATCTGCTGGATATCTCTTCGGTTGCATCGTTGATGCATAATGAATGGTCGACGCACTTTGCATAATCGTCTGTTGACCTGGAATATGGAGTTGGGATGTAGATTATGACCTTCATATGGACAATCTTTTGAGCATTTATATCTGTTACCTTTGAATGAAAATGTATCTTTAATGAGGAAAGATTCTAGAAGCTTTAAATTGAGCCATTTAACATTGGTGTAATGACAGTCATGTTTTTTTTCTTTCCTACTCTTACAAAGTTTTAATTGATGTCTGTATTTTGTGATGTAATTCATTGTTCTGGATGGTCTACTAACCAGGATATTTTATGTGAGAGGTAAAGGTGTGTTTTGCCGAATTGATGTTTTTTTGTTAAGATGTTTTGCTGACGCTGAATTTACATTTTATTCTCATTTGTCGATTTATTGTAATTTATTATCGTCCAACTCAGATATTGAATTACTTTCGTTACTGTAGAAAATTAGTATGTACGAATATTTCAGTATATTTGTTAATGCTGCAATATCGCAGATATACCCTTCAATTTATTAAAACACATTTTCCGACGGTTTTGGCTACGTATTGAAGAGAGAGGGAGCATTTTCTATGATTTCAATGATTTAAGATGGATTATATCTGCTGTGTTTAAGTGAGTTCTCTAAAAGCTCACTAGCTATTATGACTCAAATCTACAAGCACATTGCCGAGGTACGTCTCTTTGAAGACTGTGCGTGACTCAAAATGTAGTTCCAATTATCTCATGTGTGGAGCATCTACAGTGTTATCAAAAGGCAGTAATACATACGTATTTAAATAAAAGGCTAGTTCATCTACAAGGTAAGGCGCAAAGATAGTAAGATTACAAGATGTAAGAGATGATAGTAAGAGATGATAATCATGTTAAACGCATATTCATCACTTGCGGCTTCACCACAAAACGCGTCCCCGGAATCGATGGATCAAAGACGTGTCACGTCAAAAAGTCTCGCTCCGTCTGAAAACAGTCTGTCAATACCATCCCGGGATTTCTCGAAAAAACGTCCGTCCAAATGAAGTTGCGGATTTCGCCGCGCCCGCGTGACGATCGAGATAGCGGTGCTGCGTGAATGATGAGCTGAAGAGCGAGGCGCGCGTGGCGCGGCGTGGCGGCGCGGCGACGAAACGCACGCCATTCGATATTGATACGACGGCCGTTGCAATTCCCAGAGGCGGCGGGCAGTCGCCTGCCGCGGCCACACGTCCCGCGAATTACGGCGCTCGCCACCTGAGCCTTTGAGCTCACCCGCTCACCCGCGCACCCGCTGCGCTGGCACGGTGTGTGGGGGAAAAATCCCGACAGTCACAAAGAAACGACTCTCTGCCCGGGAACTACGCTTTGGTGAGGTATATTCACTGAAGCTTAATGGGAGAATTCGCGGCAATAGTAGGGTCTGGGATTGTGGAAATAAATTTTCCTATCTGGCTAGACTTGCGCAAATATACATATATTTGCTTAATAGTTGCATTTGTGGTTTGTGATTCCACGATAGTAGGACAGTTTATATCTTTAAAATGTAATTTTCTTTTGCTTTCGTGTATGGGTTAATAAAAGTCTTTAAATTGTATGGCATACTGTGAATAAAAATTAAGTGAAAAACTTAACATGAATTTTTAATTTCAAATTGCAACAAACAGGATTAAACTGAGACCAATCACAATGTAATTTAGAATGAACAACGATAATAAAAAAACATGTGAATGCAAATCTATGGAACGCAGATTAATTTAATGAACCATTGAAAAACTTTGTTTTTCTTTTCTTCTCCCCTTCTCTTCTCGCTTCATCTTTCCCTTCTTTTTTATTTTTCTTCCTTCCTTTCTTATTCTTCATTTTCTCCCCCCGCTCCCACTTCTCCTCCTGGCATTTTGATGAAATTGTTTTCAATATCAACGTGTAATCTCTATCTGACTATGGTTAATCTCTCAACTATTGTACTAAATCTCAATTTGATCATCAAATCATAATTTTCAAGTTGAAGTAAAACAGATGTAGGCGAATTGTTCTTGGAAGCAGACTTGATATAAAACCAGTTTCGCTAAATAGTGATATTTCCTATCAGTCGAATAAATAACATATTGCTACCATTGTACTCTTTAAAAATCACATTTTCTTTCACTCCACTATAAGGAAACTCAAATATCTGTTGAATCACTCTGCAATCATTTCTCAACATTTAATGTTCCTTATTGTAAGAATTTATATCTGTAATCGCCATAGTCAGAAGATATTTTCAATTTCAATTTCCATTGACCACGATGACTTGTATGGTTGCATCTGAACATCTCGCAGTCAACTACACCTCAGTCATTTCCACAAGATCAATTTTCAACTTTTTTTTGGTTATTTAAGGTCGCATCATCATCTAGATCATTAGCGACTACTATTGGATTGAACGTTATGGTAACTGAAAAGATGACATGATAGGGTTGTGATAGGGAGTGAAAGTGTTAACACAAATACAAAAAAGCTCGAGGCGGGACTCGAATTCTTCACTCCGAGATCGCTACGGCACTAGTGTCTTAACGATCTCGACCATCCGAATATTATCAGCTTTGTAATTTTGCCTAATTTGAGAGATGTAATGTATTGGCGATGCAGTTAATACATAAACCTCATGACGAAGTGTCTCATTTATATCGCTGCGACGTCTGAACGCGCAAATAAACACAATAAAGGCCAGCGCATAATGGGTTTTCGGCAGCGCAACCTCAGGCTACGCGAAAGAGGGCCTCCTGAGACCAGACCTTCCTCTTTGCGTTAGCACCTGCTATTGTTTACCGGTTCCTATTGTTGCGCGTTAATTTACCTAAACAATGCGCTAAGAGCGAGGGGGTGTTGTTCCCATCTACGCCCAAAGCCGCCTTTTCTACGAACCGCATCGTAACGCTAGCTCTCGAGCTTTGCTTCCCCGCCTCGCCGCAGCGCTGCCTGCACTTCCGTGCAGTGGAATAATCACGATTCTGATACTTGACGTAACCAAGTGTCGGATGATTTGTTTGCTGCACGAAGATCGGCGTTGCAATTTAAAATTTATAATGCTCAAAAAATATAGACTACAAATTGCATTCTAGTTTTATGTATAAACAAAAAGAATTTATTGTGAATCACATATTCGGACGATTAGCGAAGGCTAGACTGGCACTTCTCAAATTTGTACGTGTGAAAATGTGTCCGTGCTGTTAAGAAAATCTCTCTTCTTGTTTGCGGTTTGATGCGTTGCATACGGAATTTAGCCTTTAAAAAGTACATCATCGTTTTGTGGTACGTGTGTTTTACATAAATTCTTCGAGAATAATTTTGTAGTGCAATCATTTGATTAAATTACATTATTTTTAAATTATCATATTGTTCCTAGTAATACATTTATACACGGAATAATATATATTTTGAAGTAACCTGTGCTACATTTCAAGACTAATATCAAATGAAAATAATAAAATACTACTTCATTCATGTGTTTGAAAATATGGTGACCAAAATGTGTTTTATTTATTTTGGGAGGATACTGCCAATTTTCTTTGGGAAGATTAACAAAAAAATATATGCAAAAATGTTGGCAAACCTTATGAACAAACATATAAAATATTTTAAACTAGTATGTAAAAGTAAGAATTGAGTATCTCATCGTATTGATCTTGACCTTGAAGCTTACTGAAACATTAGAGAAAATGAGAGAAAATCGATAAAATATCCTTTGTTACAGAGCCAACGGCTTGGCTATTTATTTGTCCTATTCAGGGCTGATACCTACATAATAATATTTTTTCCCAATATATTACTTCGTAATATATTGTATTTTATTGCCCTTAAGTATGTTAAATGAATGGCCGAAACGTTGAGGCTGGTACGACAAAGAATATTTTATTGAGTACCCTTACGATCTACTATATCATGTATATTATATGTTTACATTTGTATTTGTTCTTAACAGAATGTTACGGTATTGTAAGATGATTTTTTTTAAATAACGAAAATTTAACGCTTGAAAATGAAGTTATGCAATTTTAACCAAATTTATTAAAGATAACTTCCAAATTTCCATTCAGTTTTAATGCTGATGAATCTTCAATTTCATTAGTAAATTGTGATTGTTTGGGACTGAAATGAACGTCGTTGAAATAAAAAAAAAGTGTTTGAAATCATATTATATATCATGCATGTCATTGTAGGCGTAAAAAATACTCTAGTGTTACGCATAATGAGCTGAGTAACTGTTTCTTAGGTCATTTGAGAAACGCTTGGTAGTTGCTGATCTGTTCATCGACGAATTATATTGTTCCATAAGCTCCATGTGCTTGAACGAAGATTAAGTTGAATCAAGAAACATCCTAGCGGGTTATAGCATAGACAATATTAATAAGGTTTCTTATAGAACAGTGAAAAACGTGTGTTGTGAATGGATGGGGTGCTGAAAACGGCGTATCTGTGTCGATCAACATGACCTACCTTGTGTTGGCACAAAGGCAGGGTTCTATACGATGCACTTACGACACAGGCAGCAACAAAAATAGAACATTACTCAAAATAGGTGTTGCGGAGCATTGTGTAGCGTTTCTGTACGCATTTCACCAATGCTACGAGTTCGAATCCCGTGTAAGGCATGGATGTTTTCGGTTGTGTTGTGGTACGATGTGCATTCACAATACCGTAAAACCGAATTTCTCCTCTAACTCTTTTTCTCACTACGGTCAAATGTGTGAGTGTAGAGAATGCCTGTTGTGTGCGACGAAATAAGCCTATGGAAACTGTAGTCAACGGTAATCCGATGCAACCAGGTTTTTCTATCACTGACCCATCCCATGCAGAGTTTGGCACAATTTGAGTGGGTGATTAAAGTATGATCAACGAGGGATTTAAAGAAAAATCGGAAAGAAAGTTGTGGTGCCTGGTTAAAGTAATCAGGAGAACGTACTTGATTCAAGACATAGCAATAAGGCAGGGAATGTTCTGTAGATACAGCAATATAAATGAAAGTCGTAATCGTGAATACACTTATACACTATGTTCGGGTTTCCGCCCTTTTGTGACCGAAACAGAAGGAATTATTATTATTATTGTTATTATTATTATTATTATTATTATTATTATTATTATTATTATTAGTCACGAATTGGTCATCCTAGGACCACGCGAAGGCGCTACTTTTACACACCGAGGGCTAGTCATAGTCTCCCGGGGGGAAGTGCACGTGACCTTTTCAGGGGGATCATCACTTATGTGCCGAATCCATTTTTACACCCCAGGGTTATTAGCTCTGCGGCAATATAATATGAGATGGTGGTGAAGGGTGAATGGACAATCACAAATATACAGACATTAACACGTATAACCATGCCTGAGGTGGTATTCGAAACCATGATCCTTCGCTCTACATTAGCGTGTAAATTAATTGGAACAAGCTCATATTTTCAAAGAATTGAAATTGGTTAGCTGCAACCAACTTTATCCACTCAATTGTTGAATACTTGGTGGATTGTTATTGCCTTGACTATGAACAACTGTAGTTCACCTCCAGTTCAGTGAGCTTGTGTAGCAATAGGATCTGTGTTATTTCTGTATTCTCAACAGTAAAACCTTTTGTGTTAAAATGGATATTTCACCATAGAAGTGGCCAAAACGTTTCTCTTCACGATCACACTGTAAGAGACATTGCCTCTGTTGTTATAAGAATATCTAGTGTTTCAATACTTATTAGGGCATATAATGATACCATCTCCTTGTCTCTAAAGAGAAAGGGCAAATCTGGACGAAACAAGTAACTACGCAATATTTGCTCTAACCTCGTCAAATCTACGCCACAAGGTGTTAAGAAACCCATTACAACGAAAGGAGGATACATTAGTTACTATGTACAGTAAGCTTCTAACTGTATTCTACATAAGCACAGTTGAAGTTTAATTGTTAGTCCCAATTACAATAATTTGCACACTACTGTATTATTAACATTACGAGTATTACAGCCCAATCTATTCCATGCATGCAAAGGCCTCCTAAAGATTCAGGGCCAGCTATAATTTAAGCAGGAACAATTGGGTGATTTTTTGCAACTGAAATGAACCGTCCGGAATACTATTTCAACGCAGGCTCTCCATCGATTCCATCCTCCGAACGGATTGAAAAGTCATTAGGGAACGCGTAAGCAAAGCTGGAAAGGATTAGAAGGGATAAGCGCTCATCGTATTATCACCCGAAGCCAAAGCTCCTTATAGTGCATTGCGCCGCAATGCACTAATTGTATCATCCGGATTAATGTTCATGCAATTACGCGCGTGAACCCGATGCCGTTTAACTTTGACTACTGGCAGAGAACGCTTTCCGCAAGGACATTTACCTTTGATTCATGTTCATAAAGCTGTAGTACATTGAACAAACAGGTCATCGATACATTAAAGAAAACCACGTTACCACAAACGTGAATTCGGGAATATAATGGCAAATTATTGTGCGATCGACTAATAGCTTGATCAGCAGCAAATTACCCCACTATTAGAAACCTTAGAACTTCTCATTGGAGGCAAATGTTCCTATCTGATGGTAGATATGAATATCATACCGAACACATCGTCAATAGAATTCATTCGAAATTGCTAATAAACCGTGTAAGGTATAGCATGATAGAAAATAAAATTGAAAATATAATTAAAGAAATAATGCAAATAAGTTATGCAATGATGTAATGAGATATGATTTGAAACATATAAAATTAAATATATAGAAAGTTAAGTAATTTTATATGATGAAACGCAATATTTGAAATTGTGGCGCAGCTTAATTTAAAAAGTTGTCGTACATTTCTGCACTTTTACAAGACATTCGTAAAGGCTATCCACCGGCGTGGCTACTTGTTCTTAAATATTTATAAATAATAAATTTATCAAACAATTTTTACTTTGATGGCTGGTTCAGACGAAGAAGCGGCGTCGGGATGTAGTTCAAGGTGTCTTGCTGCACATCCCAACGCGTCCCAAATCATGCGCGTTCGTTTTTTATACAATAGAAAAATAAGTCGGCCGAGTCGATTTTAGTTTCTCAGAATCTATTTTAGGTGCCTAAATACGATATTTGAGAGCCAATTTAACATACGTCTTCGATTGTTTTCCTGGTATTACATGAAATGCACTCTTAAGTCCTCCGTGTCTCACCCACTCTGTCCTCTGTTACACGCAGTTGCGGCGTATTACACCGTCCTTCCGAGCAGTCAGCGTCAGAAGAAAGCACGATATTTTCCTCGTCACTTGTCATGAAAACAATGCTTGTCATTTCTCGCTTCGCAACTGTTTTCAAACGACATACGCAGCGCTAGTGGGCGTGTGTTGCCCTTTTCCGAACTTCCCTTACACACGTTGCGCGGTGCCACACATTCAGCATCCAATTGTCTCTTTTGTGTTACTCCAGAATCAGCGCGTGTTCAATATCCATCACAGTGTGCAATATCGGTTGTCGCAATGTTTTCTTCGCCCTTGTGATGATATGCACAGATATGACATCTTGTTTATGAATGGATCAGTTTTATGAATGGGAGCTAACCGCGATTCTTTGGCAGAAATCCCATTCAATAACATTCAATATTTTAATTGTACGATTTCCACTGTCTAGGTAAATGGCAGGACAAAAGCTAGCACTGGTTACCTTCATCGGCTGGTGATTTGCAGCCAAATATTAAACGAACTACATATTTTTACTGCTTTAGTGTGGCTTATGAAGAATTGATTGATTAATTATTTCGTGTTTCTGGGCGTGTAAACTGCTACAGTTGTAAGTCCCGTAAGTATAGTGTATGATTTTATCAAGGGAGGTAACATGATATTCCTTCGCTAAATGGTGAGATCCGGCGCCGACTTACCAGTCGACTTGAGGGTTTTTTCCTTCGACAGGTATCTCCTCAACAGGAGAAGCTCTATTCTCCAGAATGGTCTCTCGACATGTGTAGTGTAGCGCATGTAAATATTATGTAATTAGGTGGTCACGATAAGACAAAGAGAAGGAAGAATAGATCACGAGTAGTCCGTGGCCCGTTTGTTAGGGTACTTCCCCGGCATACGCCTGGTGTTGTTCGGAGAACTACCGATCAGAGCAGCTGGCCGCTAGAATTCTCCTCCAAACCCCGACTGAATTCCACCTACTTATCTAAGTACTGTTTAAAATCTTGCCATAATCGAGATTCCAACCACAGGACTCCCGATCAGAGGCACTGTAGTGACATGAATTGATGACTTGTGCTTCTAAGCAGGTTTATGACGAATGGTATGGTGTAGAGAGTCGGTAATAGGAGTGAGAAATTGTGAAACACGTACAGAGGTTGCGTAAATGAAAAGAAAATGCTGAAGAAATAAAAGGAGAGGAATGTATGATGAAAGTTAGAGTAGAATTTGGAACAGGAAGAAGTTGAAATTGCTGTACCTGAATCACTTTCTGCTAAATCAGAAATATATAAGCTGAATGACAATGATGTTGATGATGATTGTGGTGATAAGTGAGGGTTACGATTATTTCTCATATCGTCCTTCATTTGTAGAAACTACACAGGGGAAGGGAGTGCCACCCCAACCCCTCGTTGCAGCCCGTTGTGGCCACCGCAGAGAGAGCAGAGGGGAATACACTGCGAGGCCTAGAGGAGCCACCAGCTGACCGCTTAGCCGCCGTACGCCTCCGGGAATAATTGATGACAGGGATGATGGCATGATGCACTGACCGTCATGTGGTGGATTGGTATTCTCTTTCACGTTTCATATACGCGCGAACACACACACACGAGTCATCGCTACACGCGTATGCCCCTAAAAAGGAATGTCAGTCCGATTCTGACGCAAAAAGATGAATTCATTGAACTGACTTGGGGATCGTTTGATTACTAGCTTCAAAACTGTACGTGAATTTGATAGAAGATTTACCAGTTTCCACATTTTAAATTCCTTTTTCTACCTTGAATCCAATTGATAACTGTTGACATGAAACGAGTATCAGAATCACCAAAAGGAAAATACGCAAAACTGGTACCATACCATATTACTGAATTCTATTAATTATTTCAAAGAAGTATCCAAATATATTAAAAGGTATTGGGATAAATGTCAACCACTGTGCGAAAGAATACCCCAATAACTTCGCTTTGGCTTTCAACCATCTTCACTATCACATTAGAAATCGTATTACACAGCAATATTTACTGCAACTTGGCGAAGTCAGTTTTAAAGTAGAAGTAATATCGATTAGTAAGTAACCCAAAATAACTGAGTTATAATACCGACCGGCTGCGTTATCAATACTATTCATTGAAAATGTTCGTAACTTTTATTCAATATTCTATTAATTTATCGCAGGAAAACCTACAAGCTCATTCAGCCATACACGGCTGATAGAGAGCGGCCCGACGATCCCATTTAATTCAATGTTTACACTCCTGTGCGCCGCGCGACGCGCCATTTCATCAGCGCAATCCACATGGGCGCGCGGGCGAAATGAACAGAGCCCCCCTCGCCGCGTGACATTTACCTCCGGCGCAACACCCTGCGACGTGCACCACGGACCAGCCGACGGCCGCACGACCCCAGCGCGCAGCTATCCTTAGCCACTGAACGCCCCATCCGGCGCCACCGCGGCCCTGCCCGACGCCCTCCACGCCCTCCGACGCCCTCCGACGCCCCTTCACCGCCTCTCGACGCCCTCCGACCCCCTGACTCTCCGACCTCGAGCCCTCCGAGGCTGCCCTCCCGACGCCTCCGAGCCTCTCGAGCCCTCCGAACGCCTCGACGCCCTCCGACGGCCCTCTCGACGCCCTCCGACGCCCTCCCGACCGCCCTCACGACGCCCCCCTCACGACCCCCTCCGACGTCACTCCGACGCCTCCGACGCCCTCCGACGCCCTCTCAGCGCCTCCGACGCCCTCCCGACGCCCTCCGACGCCCTTCCGACGCCCTTCGACGCCCTCCGACCACGCCTTCGACGCCTCTCCGACGCCCTCCGACGCCCTCCGACTGCCTCCGACGCCCTCCGACGCCCTCCGACGCCCTCCCGAGCACATACACCGTCCACGACCATGACCATGCATATGACACTTTCTTTTAAATAGTTAATAAAAGTGTTGAAGTACTTTATTACATTACAAGTACATTAATCTACAAATAATATTTCCCAACACATGGATTCTACCTTGAAAATATAATAATTCAAATTAATATTAATTATATAATTTGTAATGTAAAAATGATAATAACCATTGTGATCACACGCTTTTAAAAAACGTTAAAGAGAAATTAATTCCTATGAAGGGTCCTTAAGTGCTTACAGTTGGCAGTCGGAAGGGAGTTGGGATAAAGTTCCTAAGATGCAAAGGAATACGCTACTTTTTGTGTCCGTGTTCCATTCCGCCTTTTTATATCCAGATGGCATGGGATCCGAACTGTGCAGTTTTGCGCTGGGAACCACCAGCCTCTCAAACAAATATTGATCTACTTTAAACTTTACAAAATGTCTTCAATTTTCATCATTTCTCTTCAGTTCCGTGTCAGACAGGCCTGTCGGATGAGAAAATATTTAACTACAGCGTCTGTTCAGGTTGCGATATTCTCTGAATCTAGGGTCTGTAAAGGACATGATCAGAATGGTTTCTTGTTCGGTTTAATACGCGTTCGGGCGTTGCACCCGTCGCATTCTGACCAACAGCAGAGCTTCCCAGTAGGGAGAATCGTATGAAATTTACTTGTGAAATAAATATCTTAGGCCAATAGAGCAATTCAATATGTACATATTCCTGTTTCATTAGTTTTTGTTAATTTAGACGAAAAGCTGTGAAGAAACCTCCCGATATCATCTAAAGACATTTAAGAAGAAATGGGTGAAGTTAGCAGCTACTCGTTAGAAGACGAATATTTGGGCAGTCGAATGCAGTGTGGCCGCTACCCTTCCGACCGAACGCGCCTCAACTCTTCCCGAGCCGGTCCCACCGCAGCATCAAACGCACAAACCGAAAGGAGCTCCTACGACAAAGGGAGTGCATTCACATCCCCCCGGATGTCGGCGTCTGTGGTGTCCCTCAACATGGGCGTCCTCAGCCCCCCAGCCCCAGCGCTCCTCCGCACGGGCGGAGAGGAGGGCTGAGGGTGAGATTGCGGCGCCGAACGTGGCCAATCAATCGACTGGGCGGCGAGCGGACCCCCCCCCTGCGCATCGACCCGCGGGCGGCGCTTCTGCTTTAAGCGGCGGAGCCGCGCGCAAACAAAGCGTCTTCGTGGGGAAGCGGTGGGAAACCGTCAATTTTGCTTCGCCTACAGGACCACGCGTGCATCTTGCTTCAGCAGGTGCAAATACCTTTCTGAGGGGGTCAGCTTTTTAGCTGATTGCTGGTTTTAATCCCCCAAAGTTGTTAGCCCTGGGGTTATGGACGATGAGATGATGATGGTGAGGAACGGTGAGGCTCATAAAGATATACATAAATAAACCAAAGCCCGAGGCGGGACTCGAACCCGCGGTCTTCTGGTCCGAAACCGTTACTGATTCAACGATTTCGGCCATCTGACATCATCGTCAATAATACAAGTACACCAAAAAATAAAATAAGTTATCAGACGCAAGGACTTGACGCATGTATCTGTTCGTACAATAATTTGAATACGAATCTGAACCACCCTTCTCCAGATTTTCTTTTTAAATCACAAAAAACCATCGTGTAATTGTTAATTGTAATTTTTTAAAAAAAAAATATTAAAAAACTGGAAGGAAATGGCTCAATTCTCGCTTCGGATTCGTAATCAGCGCATTGACAAACATGAAGAAACATGTTTCAAGTGTTTCGGTCTGACAACAACACCCAAAAACAAACAAAAATCACTTTTACGGTGTTTTCTGGCGATAAAAAAAATGGTCAGTGGTGGCGCTATTCAGGCTTCAGATTCGGATTAACTGCGTGGACATGCATAGAGAAACATGTGTCATATCTTTGAGTCTGACTTTTTTGTGCTCGTGTAATTCATGGTGAGAACTGTCTTGAAAAAAACGTAAGGTAACGACACTAGACACCACTGAGTCAGTAGTGGTGAATTTAAACTTCCCTACATCACAGGCGCTCTGTAAAGTTTCCTTACAAAGAGAAGTAAACATGGGCATTTGCAAACAACACTTAAGTAAATCAGAGCTGTCGAGGAAAGCTCACAAGTGTGTGCCGTGTGGCGCCGGGCATCGACTGGCGTGTTTATCCGAGAGACGATGTGTGGGCGGAGATTTCTGTACCTCCACCAACCCATGACCAACTGGCTAGATGCGCTCCTGGCGACGGCAGGCGCGGTTTTCATATGTACCAGATTCGAGGGGCAATGACACAAATTTGAGACTTGATGACAGTGAATTGAGGTGCCTATGGCACAAGGAGTAGAAGTGCAATTTTGGCAAATTTTGACTTAGTATGAGTGTGAGGTAAAAACTCCATTGAATTCCGTGAACAAATGATATCCCAATAGCTCAATCCTGCCGCATTCTAGCAGTAGAAAGAAAATACCTTCAATAGCGTTGTCTAGAGTCACTCGACTTTGAAATCGATTTTTTCAATACCACATTGAGGGGACTTACTTCATTTGTGCTCTAAAGCTCTTCAATTGCGAATAAAAGCAGATCTGTACTCAAACGAATCGGAGCGCGACTTGGCAGTTCGAGCATGATCTCTTCCGACCAAAATTTAGAAACTGTAGGACGCCTTTGCTTCTTTTCGGGTACGTGAATAACATCTTAAAACTGCGAAGGTAAGTGTTTAAGTAACCACGGAATAAAGCTCAAATTTCATATTAAATATTAAACTTTGAATACTCAACTTCTAATCATCTCTAATGGTAATAATTTTACGAAATTCTTATGTGATTGCAGTATTGCCTTTAAAGACTTGTGTTCATGATGTCCGCGTCGTGAAATGTTTCGGTCCTGTGGGTCGCAGAGATTTTCGTGTGATGTTCGAAACCGTTGCTTTAAAGGGCCGTTAGCTCGGGCGCCTGTCAGCGCCACAATCACACACGACCCCTCACTCCTACGCTGACGCTACCCCACACTATTCTCCGCCATCTACTATACCTCTAACCCCACCACAGTATCCCTAACTCCATCCTTCACCACACCAAACACTCCCCACAACCCTTACTACTCTTCCTCTTCACACGTACCATTCCCACTACTCATAAACCGAACTCTCCCCACTACTTCTCCAACCCTCTCCTCACCACTCTCCTCACCACTCTCACACCACCTCTCCCACACTCTCCCCACCACTACTCTCCCCACCACTCTCCCACCACTCCCACCACTCTCCCACCACTCTCCCCAGCCAACTCTCCCCACCACTCTCCCCCACTTCCCCACCACTCTCCCCACCACTCTCCCCACCACTCTTCCCCACCACTCTCCACCACTCTCCCCCACTCTCCCCCACCACTCTCCCCACCACTCTTCCCCACACTCTCCCCACCACTCTCCCCACCACTCTCCCACCACTCTCCCACACTCTCCCACCACTCTCTCACCACTCTCTCCCACCTCTCCCACTCTCTCCACCACTCTCTCCACCACCTCTCCACCACTCTCTCACCACTCCTCCACACTCTCCACACTCTCCACACCACTCTCCCCGCCACTCTCCCCCACTCTCCCCGCACTCTCCCGCGCCACACTCCCCACCACACTCCCCGCCCACACTCCCAGCTTTCTCTTCCCTTACTCTCACCATCCTCACATTCCACACACTCCCCATCCTCGCTCCCTCCCACCATCCTCACCACTCCCCCCCCCCCCGTCTACCGCCTCACCACATCACCGCCGCCTGCTCCGCCTGTTTGCGTCCGGTTTCCCTGCGCGGGCGACCGCCGAGCAAGATAGCGCCGCAGCGAGTAAACAAGTGCGGGTATCGGAGCACACACGGCCGCTGTTCCGCCGGCGGAGTGGCCGGGCAGTAAACTCGCTCCGGCGACACTAAACCGCGCGCGAGGCGAAGCTATCTCTCACCGCTGCGGATGCGGCGACGGCTGCGGAGGCGGCCGATATGTTTTGATTCTTCCCCGCCGCCGGGGCGGTTTAGAACAATGACACCATGGCGGGGTCGCAATTCACCAGGATGGAAGATGCATTGCGTGTTTAGGAACTAAATGAAGAGCGAGCGATCAGAATAAACCCGAATCTCTGTGAAGCCGATTTGCCGCAAAACTTTTTTATCACTACCAGTGGATTTGTGAATTAAAATTGGCTTCACGGCAAATTTTTTTTTTTTAATCATAACCTAGAAGTTGAATTTTTCTCTTCTTAATTTATGTTCATAAACATTCTACATGTAAACATTTGAACTTCGAAAAGTTTCACCTAATAGTTTATTTTTTACCTCAACATGAAAGAATAGCTTCATTTGCTGCGTGTTGTATGGATTGTTGAGAAATTTGTCTTTTCTGCAAATTAATCTCGTTTGATGTTAATGAGAATGATGCGGTTACAATAATTTTAAAATATATTAATTAATTAAATACTGCGTACAAATAATTTAGATTTTTCTCAAGTGAATAAATTTGTCAATTCACACTAGTCGGACAAATCTTACATTTAAAAGGGTCATACTAGTTGTAGGGCGGGTCAACGATGTTTAAGTAAGGAGATATTGTTTCACCATTTAGGACTTATTATTGTTGTTGTTGTTGTTAATAGTAATAAGAATGGCAAGGCTCAGGCCATAGTACCTGCTCTTTACCCTAACCACTGAAACATTAATAAAACCATTCTTGTAACCTTAGTGAAAGTTTTGTCTTTCAAAGCTAATCGGAATTTTACACAAAAAAATCAAAACCATCGTCATATTGTTTGGGGAAACTTCAGAGTTGTTTCATCCAAGCATGCCCTTAATTATGTTAAACTATTATTGTAATATCTGACAATGTACAGAAACGTTATTCTATCGGAGCAGCATAGCGAATATTTTTAGAAAAATAACACGTGCTCAGTTGTGTCTCTACATCAAGTATAGAAACTGTTGAAACTACATATGTTCTTGCCACACCTCCCAAACTGAAGATATTTCAATATAAGCATGAAGAAAATGATTGTAATATATTTCTAAATACTTCAGCATTACTATCATTTGATCTCAACTACTATATAAAATTTTCCTACAATATTCCTCTTCATTGGTGTACTGATAACAGAATAGCATTGGTATGCGATTATTAATTTTCAAGTTTATTGTAAATGAGTGATGATGTTTCAGATATAAGTGTTGTAATTCACTAGTGATCAAGTTCACAAAATATCATGAACGTTTAATCTTCAGATTAATATACGGATTGATTAGAAACGAGAGGTGTTGAGTAGCCAAGATTTTGATAATGGAATGAAATAACTGATTTATTAGGCTCAGACGTAATTCATAACTGTTACTTACTACTATTTATCTGAAAAAAATGATCTCTTGTCTTCCTAGATGTTAGAATGCAATAGTATTTTACGTCGTTCTCGTTCTTTGAACAACACTCACTCTATTCGACGAGGCAAGTATGAAAGGCCGCATGCGTTAATTTCATCAATGTCGCTACAGTGCTTGCATCTAGATATTTTGTCACCTTATTGAATTGATTCCAAGCTGGATGTATATTTGTCAAGTTCCCTGCTTTCGATTTCAGTGAAAACATTGTGATATGAGTAGTAACTTTGAATCACATGGAATATCTAGAAAAAATATTTCACCGTAATACATTATCTTGCTTGGCCTACACCCTACTACTAGTATATTGATACTATTTTCATTGTCCATCATCCATTTAATGCGAAAAAATAAAATCACTTATGCTGCGAATAGTTTGAAACGCTTTAAAATGCGTATCTATTATTATTATTATTATTATTATTATTATTATTATTATTATTATTATTATTGTTGTTGTTGTTGTTGTTGTTGTTGTTGTTGTTGTTGTTGTTGTTTACTGATTGAAATTGATTTGTTGCGATGTATTTCCTATAGACCGTGACCTCTCCAAAGGGTACTAAATCCGGCATTTACCTGTGTATTTTGATTAACTTACGAGACTTAATAAACCTTTCATCAGCTTCCTATCAAGAAAGAATCAGCCGTAATGAGCTGAGATGTGAGAAAGAAAATAGATTCAAGATCTCTTGCTTCAATACACTCGTGTACGTCCGAAATCTAATTTACAGATGGATTGATAACAATAATCCAAAAATTAGGCACGAAGTTCATACTAAAGCCACGCTAGTCACAATCATACCCAGAGAGCACTATTCTACATTCAGAGTATAGAAACGGGATTAAATTTCGATTCTCAGGCTCAACTGACAGTAGCGTCGTTGAAGCCAAGATGAATTCGGCCATAATGAAAAGGAAACAAGCGACCAAGAAAACTGGGGAAAAGCGCCGTGCGCTTTAAGTGCAAAGCGTTACTCATTTCCCCTTTTCCCACCACTTCCCCCTTCCCCCCAGACTTCCTGCTTTCGCAACCTGCCAGCAGACAGCGCCGCCATTCAATGGCAAGGTACACTGTAGTTAATGCGCTGACTGGGGCACAATGAACAGCGAGGTTTACGCCCTCGCCGAGGGCAAACGCAATTACGGCTGCTTCGCGCCTCCGCCGCTGCGAGCGCGCGCGAGTGGTTATTTCCTAGAATGAATGGTTTTACTTGACGTCGCTTTGAGGAGTGCTGGCTGCAGATATTTCTTCATACATGTTGCGATGTTAGGAGGTTCTGCTCAATTTTTTTGTAGCATTTATCAGGCTCCAAGGTAGGGCTTCTCCAGAGACTTTCTACTGGTTGCCGGTTCAACCCGGTAACCCACCAGTTGAGCCCCTGGCATGCCGACCTTTGGGCAGGATTGGGTGAAGGAGGTTCTTAGGAACGCTCTGGAATCCACATATAAAAGTCCGGCGGGAAATTACCTACCGTCAGGTTGCCTAGTTTCTCGTCGCTACTCACGTCGTTAGCCTAAAGGTGTAGGCAGTGAGGAGGTGGGATGGGGGCTCCGAGCCGCTTGGGCTCTAGGTTCCCAGTTGAGCTCTGGGACACGTCGAGTTGCCCAATACTCTGGGCAAATGGGAGGGACTCATTGAAGTTGCGCGGCACCACACGATGATATTGACTCCGGTATAAGCCTGGAAAGCTAGTTGCTCTGAGATAGAGGGGCTCGTCCAACTCAGGCATTGAATGGGAAGGTTGCCGAGAAGGCAAACTGGGTTTGTTTATTTATTTATTTACGTCAAAACTGTGTTTGACGTGCTGTGAGGAGAAATTAATTTGAAGTTACATTTATGTCCAGAAGCAAAACAAGGGGCATCTCAGCAATTCCACGAGGATCTGGGAAATTGGACGAAAACCTGATCGAGATGGGAGTCATTGACCCAGAAGCTGAAGTACTTCCGGCTGGACCTTGATATCAGCCCGTTGTCGTACATATCCGGTGGCGGGAGGGGTGAGCATAAAAGCGAATAGCTCACTAGCCCACCCCGGGATCTTGTGCTTCCCGATAGAACAAGTATTGTTGTGGAGTTATGCCCACACTAGGAATTCACTGTTTCGCACCTCCGCCACCGCAGCTCGCGCGCACCATTATTTCCCCGAATGACTTGTTTTACTTAACATCACTTTCAGAAGTGCTGGCTGCAAGTATTTCTTCATACATGTTGCGATGTTAGGAAGCTCTGCTCAAGTTTTTTTGTAGTACATATCAGGCTTGAAGGGAACAGTGCTTCAGAGACTTTCGACTCCCAAATCCAGTAGTACTGACGCAAGTTCAGTAGTAAGCAGCAGTAGTGCACTCTATCCTTGTTACTTCTTTCACAGACTAAAAGATTGACTGCTGCCATCGCTATTGTGATGGTGAGTTGTCTCGCAGAACACGCGAACCGCATTTTATTATTTTTGATTTCGAAGAAATGCGTAAACTTTTTAACGTGCAAAGTTGATAAGCAAAACGCAAAGCCGTTGTTTCCATCACTATACCCCCTATCCTTGCACACTATTATGTCCACAATTCCATTAGAGAGTTAATAGTCAGGGGTAGCACCAACTAAACAGCCTGTGAGCGTGCAAACGGCCACTTCGATGCCACCGCGGATGCGGCGGTCGGGCCTGCTGACACTGCGCTGACGCTCCATACGTGGTGACTCCACTAACGCGGCATTCGGCGAATCCCGAGCAACCGCTCGCCGGATCCCGAGTAGTGTGGACTGGTTGCTTGAAATTCGCCGCGCATCGAACACTCGGTATTCGCCATACCTACCGAATGTCGATCTTTAGGACACATTAAAGGGAGCGAACACTCGCCGAACACATCAGCTGTTCGGGATGCGGTATTTCCCAAGCAACCGCTCGCCGAATCCCGAGTAGTGTGGACGGGTTGCTTGCGATTCGCCGAGCACCGAACATCTGGTATTCGCCATACCTACCGAATGTCGGTCTTTTGAACACATCAAAAGGAGCGAACATTCGCCTACCATATCAGCTGCTCGGAATTGGGCGCGCAGTAGCTCGCTTCTCGGTGGATGCGGAATGTGTGGAGCCGCCTTTAGAACGGCTGATGCGGCTCAGGGCATCAACAGATGTCCTGCATTTAACCGGAAGGTCCTAGGTTATGAGTTCCGACGGTGGCAGCATTATCGATACTAGCCACGGCGCTACGTTGAATTCAGCAGCTGAGAGGAATTATAGCGAACTTCTGTTCTTTTCCGTAATTTCTACGATGCACACCAGGCGAATGTGTGGCGGCGATGGTGTAACGGTTAGCGTACTGAACTGTTGTACTTAAGTTGGCGGGTTCAAACCCGATCGAAGCCGTGGATTTTTAAGGGCGAAAAAAATCCTTCGTACTCTTTCCTTCGGAGGGGAAGTAAAGCCGGCTGTCCCATGTTCGTAGATTTATTTGCATGTAAAAGATCCTCAAGCCTAAATGACGCATCTGAGCTAAATTCAAATCGCCTGTTTCTCGCCCAAGAAATACCTCCCTTCTCTCCTAGTTGGTGAAAGGAGCGTAGCGAAATTTGCGTGGTCAGACGGAAGAGCGGGCCTGATGGCCCGAGTCTCGCCACGTGAAATAAGGCAAATTCAAATCAAATCAAATCAAATGTCTGAGCAGTACCCTGACAAATGAGCCACAGATCACGCGTGATATTTCCTTCCTCTTTCTTATAATGGTCTCATCCCTCACTTACCCTTACACGCACCGCAATGCCACATATATCGAAAGATCAGTTGGGAGGTTAGGGCTTGACCCAGCTGTGTCGGTGCCCCGCTGGTGGAAGATATCTTGTTGGGGAAACCTCACAAACCGACGTGTGAGTCAATGCCGGACCTCTCGTGAGAAATTGTCTTAGCCTCGGTTCACAATTGAGTCATCTCGACGCGACGGGCAATGATGTGCATTGAGTGAATTCTGATGAAGTTTCAAGAAAATCAAATGTGTTTAGTGCGCATGAGCGTAAAATTGCGCAATTTCAAAATTTCTTATACGATATTTTTTCAAAAACGTTTCAATTTACTTAAAATGAAAATTTGAATACTCCTTTATTAACTCACATTGTTCAAATGTCTGTAAGATACCAAAAAATCAGAAACTGAAGAAATTGTTGTAGGCTTGCTATAGGTAGCAGATGGCAAGAAGATGGGGAAAAACAAAGAAAACTAAAAATGTTTTCACCGTTAATGATACTCTTTAATAAATCTGGTTAACGCGTCTCTTCGATTTGAAATGTTATTTCATTTTTAGGGTTACTTTACACGCAGCGCCGCCGACATTTTGAAAGTTTTTTTTAATGTTCCTAATATTTTCTTTTATTTTTCTCAGATAATGCAAAGTAAACGTCTAAAAATAACGTATATTATTTTCTTCCTGTTTTAATTTAGAATGTTTTTCTTAATGGCAAAAGTTAAATGTTTTGAGCATCTTTCCACAATTGTGTTATTGAAGATAGATATATGTCCTCTTAATGAAATCCATTCTTCAAAATTAAATTTATATTAGATTGTGTATAATGTTTTGAATATTGAGTGTTGGCCCGTAATTTTGTGTTAAATAAATCAATTTTAAACACAAGATTTTCTCCAAATCTGCTCAAAATATGTCTCTAAACGATTTCAATGAATATAATTAAAGCATTGAATAACATGATTTAAAAGTGATTTTGGTGTAATCTTTCAATAATTACATAGAGAAATTGTTTATTTCAAAATTACACAGGTGTATCGTTAGACTAGAAGAATGTCTTACGTAACCGTTTGCAATAATGCAAGAAGTTCGGTCTTGTAGCAACTTCTAAAATTTTACGACTGATTTGGCTTGTTTCGTTAAAAAGGGACATAGTTGAATTGTCACGTTTATCTATTAAAAAGGGCATTCAATAATATTAACACGACATATGATGCAGAGAGTAAGAATAGTTCCAAGCATTGGAAGCACGTTTATTAGCTCTTCAGCCATAAAACTGTAAAGACATGAAACTCTTTGTTAATGTCAAAATGTAAAACATGGCATGAAATCTATACGCTGGAAGACTAACGATCAGTGTTATTTTTTCTCTAGAAAGGGAGAAACCAGCGAAATTTACTCAGAATATTGATACAGTAATGTGAAAAACTGAATCAGACGCTTACAATATGTGTGTATCTGAGTGGAACAGTTGAAGTGGGCAGAACAAACACTGACCTCCAT
>BOPP01000026.1:8453431-8467375 GCA_017312745.1 Gryllus bimaculatus | reverse complement strand
TTTTGAAATTAGGAATCGGGAATGGAGAATTAGAGTGGGAATAAGATAGTAAAGAAAAAGTCGCACGCAATCCGGGGCCATTTATTTTAGGACATTGTTACGTAATTAGCCTGAAATTAACAGAAATGAGCCATATGTAAGAATGATATGAGAGTGGTTAATAGTTATTATTTCAGTTAGATAATATTTCCTATTTACATATTACTTATTATTATTTATGTGAGAGGATATATTGATTCAAAGTTTGATGGCACGAAATTATGTTTGCTATTTGTGATATTTTTGATGTACAAATCTGAAATGGTCTAATCTTATTGAATCCTGTTTTTTTACTTTTGATTGGAAGTTTTATTATTGAAGTTCTTTTTAAATTTGCTACAACCTCTTTAATTCGCTATGTGCTATCTCTAGCAATCTTGGCATTGCTATGCGATCTTTTCTCGTGATACTACATTTTGTGTGATGGTGATCTTATACACTTATTAGAATTCTATTACAATTTGATTTGCTTCATTTCTTTGATAATTCTTACGTTGAACTACGTTGGATTTGTTTTTATAGATTAATTTCACAATGTTGTACGCTATTTTTGCTAGTTTTAATATTAACTAGAGCTTTTCTGGCCTATAATGTATACCGCGCAGATATCTAATGGTAAACTATTCTTATATAATCAGCTTGCTTAAAGTTACTTTATATTTTAAATGTTTTAATTCTTCCTCCATTTCCAGCACTTTATTTGTTATTAGAAATGTTTTGATTCTAGGGCTGCGAAAAGTTTGAAACGTTTCTCAGTTACGTATATATTCTTCAGAAAATGTACGAGACTTTCTGAAATCTTCTGATGTTTGGAATATAATTATCTTGAACGATTTTAGTTGAAATTTCATTTTAATTACTTTTTAATATCACTTTTTAGTGTTGGGAAAAATGATGAATCTGAGAATATGCTGCATAAATATTGGAGGAATTTGGCTTTTCATCGAGACATTTTTCACTTGTTTTTACATTACGAATCCGGGAGTACTCATTGATTTTTTTGTGTTTTGCAATTCTATTAATTTCTTTTTATTATTTTAGTTAAGTTAGTTTTAAATTTTGAGAATTACATTTTTTGTTAAACTGTCTGACATTATGGGTGGCCTTGTTATGCTTGTGCATATGTCCATACCTGCTATAATGCCACTATCATGGCTCGGCAATTTTGGTGACACTGGTATTATTGAAACTACTATCACTTGTGCAATGGTTGTAGAACAGTTGATTCTCTGGTGAAACGAATTTTCCTCACTCCATTCCGTTCATGACCTAATTCTGATCTAGCTTACAGATCTCCATATCCGCAGATCTTGGGAAGTAATTACAATATGATGAATCGAATGAGTGGTCTATATGTTCAGAATACATAGGATTTTGTAATGTGATGTTTTACATGGAGCTTTTAGATTTAGAATTTTCTCTTACACCAATTCCTCGTTATCGCTGATAATGAGTGAACAAATGCCCGAATACAATGCATTCGAATAGTTTCTGAATCCCTCGAAAATGGCCTACCTATCTGAGACGAAAATTAAAAAAATAACTTATTTCTAACATTCCTTTGTAAACTATACATTATAAAAGCGATTACTTCAATATTAAAACAATCATAATGACTTGCAATGACCAACTACAAAGCAACGTACATTCCAGTAAAGTTCTCTCTCTACTGGAACACATTCGTGAAGCTATTTAAGAGCTCATGTGAGCTTTGAACACCATTCCCATGAAACACGACTTATTTCCTATCCAGCACTTTTTTCGCCTTCGCTGCTTGTGAGGATACTGAGGATGTCAGCACTTCGTTGAAGTCCGTGTAAATACTCTTCGCTCGTAAAATTGGACAGTTTCTTTATGCTGAATATTTTATATTCGTGGCACGCACGGGGGCTTTTCGCCTGCAATGCGAACGAGTGAACATGTGCCCACGTGCGCGGAGTCGCCTATCTCGCGGACGGGGTGGGTGGGGGTGGACGAGGAGAGGCAAGGGGTTGGGAGGTGTCCAGCTAACTTTCTTCGCAGGGGCGTGTAACAGACGTCACTAAATCTGTAGCTGAAACTCTTTCCTCTCAGAATAACTAATTCATGAGACAATAAACCGCATCGTCTCTCTCATTTGATACTGTTATCTTACCTGGTACTTACAGAATTAAGAGAAAACACACACACACACACAGACACGTGCACAATTAACTTGTGTAAAATTCTGAATGGTGCATTGAGAACACTCAAAGAAATTAAATGGTACTGAACGAGCCTTGTTAAGAAGTGTAATTAATACACACTTTAAATAAACTATCGTGAAACTAAGCAGTCACGAACAGGAAGGCAAAATCTGAAATAAAACAACTGAATGTAAAATTATGGAATGAAGAGCCCAAGTCTCTCGTAGCAACGATCCAGACGAATTCATAAAATGTTCGAGAATCTACGGAAGGCGTATTTTTTTCGGGACAAACTTAAGTGAAACACATGTACCTATTTACATTATGAGAGTATGCATCTGTAATTCTGCGATGTTTGCTAATGACAGTTTCCAACGCAAAAGGAAAAGAATCTACCAGACATCAAGTGAACAGATCAGCAAGGGTCAAATGTTCTGTGGTTAGAACCGTATTCACGATATATCAGAATTATTATCGAAGATAAGGGTAGGCATTGCGGAGCCTCTCTACTTGACCATGAGCTACATATAATCTTGCCGACTACTGCTGAAACACAATTCCCATTTCCTTTCCCCAATTTTTGGAAAGCTCCCACAGCCAACTTAGAATTCTCATTAAGGATTACTTTGAGCGCAAGGATGAAAAAAGGACGAATAAGCTTAAACCTACAGATAAACATGATGAACAAATTGGAATCCAATAAGCTGTTGAGATCAATTACTCTTAATTCGATTTTAACGTTTTCAAATCTGCGAAGCCTGTTCGATCAAGTGTTATACGAGAAAGATTTGATTTGTTTTTCAACGAGCCATCAACTCATTATATTATTTTTTACATTTCATCCACAATTACTTCGAAAAATCCTAAAAGAAAATATTGCAAACTAATCGTTAGGAAAAGTTTGAATATTTCTTAACAATGCATGCATGTGCATTTTATTGGATAAAAAGAGAGAGAATGCATTTTTCTCATTTTCTTCCACTAGAGAATATTTGCGCTTTAAAATTCCGGCAAAACATACTAAAAATCGAGGAATTGTTCCACATAGATAAATGTGTTAAATTTGCTCCGTTTTTGTTTACTTTTTGCCTCACGAATTATCCTTATCACTAGCCGTGCTTAAAAATACAAACAATAGAGTATTTTCCCTGGATAGCGAGAACTATGCTCGGTAGAATAATGTTCTCCTTTTCCATGTATTTCCATATCAGCGGAAACTTGAGTATTTTTCTGGAAGAGTGGGTTCATTAGAATGTATGAACTTTCTGGTGCGTGTTTCTGCATTGGTGGCGATCACACATGAATACGCGCATTCGACTTGCGAATGCCTATCAGAGAAATACAGTTTTAATTATGAGAATATCGCGCGTGTAATACGCATTCATTACCATTTTGGCTATTGATTTATGATGATTAGATACTCGAAATCCTATCTGATCAGATTATGTACAACGACTCTATTAGCATGATTTAAATTATTCGTTTTGAAGCGTATACAATAAGGCCTTGAAGCTTAACTGATTGCAGTGAAATTCCCCAAATCTGTCTTCCTTCCCTTCAACCCTTTAACACATCTCATATTTTTAGGTTTAAAGCGTTTCTCTTTTTTATTTCTAAATGGTAGAAATCTAATTTTCTTCCAACTTTTAGTTTCTTATATCCATACATTCATTTATTATCACTACAAATATGTTTGTGCGAGAGATAAAATATTAGGTACTTACTTCAGCTATTTCGATCTACATGATGTCACTCATCCGTTATCCAGCGATGTTTGTAGATCAATGATTATACAACGGTTGTTGTAATTAAGTATTGTTCTGTTAGCTATTCACATCATTTTATTGAATTCCATGGGTAAAACAGATAAGAAGTTAATACAAATATTCCAGATGTTTTGAAAACTTTTCTGTAAATATAGATTAGAACTAAACCTAGCTCAGTTTAAATGTTTCCGACATTTGTGAAAATTATACCTCTCTGAGTTGAAATTTCTCGTCACCGTGCTTTTATCTACTCTCTTGATTCAGGCATGAAAGTTTCCTGAAACGCCAATGAAATAGTATAGTCAATACATTGACTTTGATCATTGACATATTTAATACAGTCTATGTTTATTTCTGTACACAAGCAAAATTCTTTGCTAAATTTTAGAAATAAGTATATTTCTTTTCAATGCTCAAGAAATTGTAGAAATGAATGTACATTGGCAATAACTCAGAAAACTGCAAATAGCGTAATACTAGTGTTCTCTAAAAAAACTGAACATTGATTTATATTATACAAAACTTGTTTAAAAATCGTACCTTTTAGAAATAAACATTATCATACTAAAACGTTAGATTAATTGTTTGTATGAAAGTTTTGCCTTTAAACAAAATGTTCAAAGTCAGCAAAAACGATAGAAAGAAACCTTTTAAAACCTGCTGTAGTAAAGTGAGAACAAACAAAAGACATCAGTGCTCCTTGTAGTATATCATGTAACACAATGTTCCGCAAGTCGTAATATTAACGAATCAAAGTGCATAAAATATAACCAAAAGTTTCTTCATCCATTCAGGGACATTGACTGGAGTTCGCAAGTAAACTTCATGAGGTTGACGCAATCTTCAGTCGCTCCCATCAACGCACGTCGTGGGTTGTGAGCAGATAAGCGGCAGCAAAATCTTAACGGAGGAAGTTGGCGGAAGTCTGTGTGGGTCGGCGCCATCTCGTGCGTCGACAAGGTGCCGCGCACTAGAGCGTCGCCGACCTGTCCCTCCCCGCCTCGCCCGACCCACCCATCCTGTCTCGCAAGTCCGGCCGCAGCTCTGCATAATTAATCAGTGATTATCTTGTGTGCGCGTGCGGGCTAGTGCCCACAACGACCGCAGCGGTTGTGGCGGAGGTGTGGTGAGAGGCTTGTTGGCCTCTGCGGTCGTCCGAAACACTGCTGAGTCGGTCAGTTTTCCTACACCAATGAGAAGTGTGGCCGTGGGACAAACACGTTGCTATGGACTCCAACGACTTATTAAAACATGGGAACATAATTTGTTTGGAAACGAGCACCTATTTTGCGATTTAAATACAGTGAGTTGTGACAGAAAATCAGCTTGACGCGGTTATCCAATCGAGAGCTTCCTTACCTAAAATTACAAGTCGTAACGAAGCTCCCGATTGGATAACCACGATTAGCTAATTTTTCACATGCTATTATATTTGAACAGGACAATAGAAAGAAAAAATAAGACATTAATTTATAGAAAAAATACAATTGTTTCCTCCGGAAAGTGAATACCAAAAAATGCACGATTCACCGTTTATATAAAATACTGATGTGAAGGTCCGCCAAAAATGAGACTCGGTGGCATGGATGAGACAACTAAATCCCTCCTTCACGCGCTTGCAAACTTTTCCACAAGAGACCACTAGTTGAAACGTCTTGGAAACTGAGACGTGGGGTACGATTCAAGTAAGGGATGGAGAAAACATTCGAGTTTCATGTGATTTTTCTTTTTTTCTTCTTGTGGTTATCATTTCACTTTTAATTTAGGATACAAACACTTTAATCCAGTTACATTCTCACCGACAATTACGATAACACCAGTCAGTCCGAATGGCCGAGATCGCTAAGGCAGTAGTGCCACCGAAGAATCGCGGGTTCGATTTCCGCTTCGGGCATCGTATTGTGTTCGTCCTTTCACCCACTGTCATCATCATATCGAGTCATACTCATAGCTACCATACCGTAACACGTAACATGGTGGCTAATGTCCTAGAAAATGATGCGACCTTAAATAACACACACAAAAAATACGGTAACACCATTTTTACACAAAAACTAAGCGAGGCGTTCTCCTGACATTATTTTTTGTCACTATCCTTTTGTCTGTATCCTCCTCATAACCAACATACGGCATTGAAGAATAGACTGACCTTCAATAGAGGGTTGAATTTGATAATTACCACTGTTTAAACTTTCCGTTCTCATAGACGACAAAACTGCAACTACCGCAAGGGGTAGCGAGTATCAGCAGAGGAGAAGAGTGGTGTATTCCTTTTGGGTCCAAGAATGATCCCTAAGCGCAGCCTCTTCGGTGCCGCTGAGGTCGCGGCGGCCTCCCAGTGGAGCTGAATGGGTCAAGTTGGGTGACTTTTGCGCTGCGTGCGTCGGCCACCAGAGCGCTCCCGCGCCGCCTCTCCACAACCCCTGCGGTCCAAGCGGGGCCTCTTCACACTGCGCCTTCACACGAGCTCGGCAAAGGAATGCTTCCAGAAAATGTCGGAGGGAGCTATTTCTGCTCAGCAAGTTTAGGCGATATTTTATTTATTATCAAAATTACATTCAGCGGATCAGCAAATACTCCGTTTTAAACAAGTCGATGTAATACCGTGACTACAAGAAGTATTTTAATTGATTAAGAAGAGTGACTATGAACGGATTGCAAGGCGAGACAAACACGTGGGACTTTGTGCAGGAGGCGACAGATTATTGATGCGAGTTCTGTATTTATTATACTAAAGAATTACAAAGATTTTAAATTACAAACTATGAACACGTAATTTTATTTTGAAGAAATATTGGTGACGACACCTGGAGACTGTTCAGAAATTCAAAAGTTTATTACAGTGAATCGCTTTTTTCTTCTTCCACTGCAATTCTCTCTGAACTTCAGCATTACTTATGCGTGCTTGCTGTACTGTCGAAGTGTGTCAAGAGTGTAAAGATTGGAGACTGGAGATAAGCGTAGTCCTAAGACAGAGAGTAGAGGCAAGACGAGGTGCTTTGTGGTAGTTAAGAGTCGGTAAATACTCTACGATATTAATAATTAGTTTATTTCACTTTGTTACTACAAGTCAAACCGACTGAATTTCTCTCTTTAACTCTACTGGAAACAGAAGTGTACGTTCAGTGTTGTGGAGAATGTTAAAATCCCACACGTTGGCCAAGAGTGTACCTGTGTATTGCCAGCTGCGTTCGATATTCGGCGACCTGGCTTAACCGCCCACGTGCACCTGAGCATCAACGATTTTTGCGATGCGCTCCGCCTACTTCATCAATTTTGCGCGCCATTATCCGTGACGCATGCGACGCCGCAAAGTTATGAACCATTTTTTCCAGCGCGCCGTACGCGGTCGATGGGGTAGTATGAGTACGAACGCCGCGTGGTAGAAAGGGCATGGGAAGCAGAGATGCAGTTGGAAACATCTACGCCAACTAACTTAAAGTCGGTTAGGGGAAATTGTCACAATTTGGGAGGGAGAATTAACATCAAATGTACTGTCAATTGAAATTGAATAGCAGTTTTGTAAACAATATATAAGTTGACAGAAGTTAAATTGATCAAATAATAGTTGAGGCGTAGTGGATTAATCAACGGCGAGCCATTTAACAAGCAAAAATTATATAACAATTTTTTCGTCTCTGCTAGTCGTTGGTAAGCCTTTGTCGTAGTAAACTGTACAGTCTTTATCTTTGTATTACAGTACAGTTACGTATGTGGGATGTGATTAGGGGCATTGCGTGAGTAGTTAATATTATCAATGTTCTTTTACATTTCTCAAGCGTAACTTAGCACGTCGATAGTTGTATGCCCATTGTAAATTTACTACTGACAGGCTACTTTGAACGCGTGAACTTCGGAACATTAGGAAGCCAGTGAGAGAACCCCTTGTATCACCGGAACCGGCTATTAATTATTTTCATTGATGGTATGTACGAAATCGTTGCCCTAGGTCGAAACGTTTTCGACACATAACAAAAAATAAATCCTGGGATATGGTTTCCATGGGATTCCTACTCTTGTTTACCTAGAAGACTTCTATTTTATACTTTGATCTTTACCAATATATCAACCGCCAATGTTTCAGCCGTCTTCATGATTTTCATGAAATTAGCCTTCAAAGTAACAGAGGTTGTGAAATAAACTATACATTAAATATCCTGTCTAAATTTAATGGCATATAGTATTCTTTATGTGAATAATGTAATCAACTTATTATGCTCGTCTTTGACTCTCTTATCATTAAAGGACACCATAACACATTAAAAGGATTAAACTTGATGCTATTGCCTTAAGTAGTGCTATTAAGATAATGTCATTATTATTTATTAAAGTGGCTTTTCACCAAGAACAAAAATGAGGGACACACGACAAATCACTATTTAGTAAGCTTTCATTTGCAAAATGAGGAAAGGCTGTTTAAAAAATTAACGCGATCAATTTTCTTTTCAATACTTTCGCTACTTTTCTCTCTGCAAGTGAGGCATTCGTCGACTAAGACGAGTCGAGAATTTGTATTCGCAATTGACACTCTTGTGAAAAGATAAAACAGGACCACGAAAGGGACAAGAAGTAATCAACATCCAGAAAATAATGACGTACACTGAACTACCTATGAGTCTACGCTGTATGAGTCAGTTGCTATCTACTGCACGAATTCTGGGAATGGCGCCATACACGGTAATACCACCGAATCGCATTGCGAGGAGCAAGTTACACACTGCATTCTCAGTGGTAGCTATCTGTTTTCAAGTTAGTGTGTGCGTGGAATGGGCAGTGAAGAAATGGACCCAACCCAAGAAATTAGATTTCCAAAATATGTTAGCGGACGCAATGGCATACCCTCATATGGGATTATCCCTCATGGTGGTGATTGGGAGCGTAAGTAACTTTAAAGCTGCGGAACAGCTCGTTCTTGGTTTCGCTGATATAGAAAACTCACTCGATTCGACTCTGCCGCGGGTGGCATCGCAGGGCTGGATACTTGGCACATTGATATTTCTGATTACAGTAAGCAATAGTGCTGCAATAATATGGGCCACAATGTGGGATTATTCTATCAGTGATACTTTATATCACTCGTACAATAATTCTGTTACATGCGTCTTTTGCTGTCTGTTCTTTTTTATGGTAGTAATTGTAAAGCGTAATTTTGACATAATAAACGAACGCATTTCTTCTGTCGCTGATAAATTTGGAAAAACAATTCCAGATAGGGGATTAAAACAGACTTTATTTAGCAGTGAGAAAATGTATTCTCCTCGGAATAGTTGTATTGTCGTGAAGCCTCTAACAGGAAGGTGGGTTGTTCCCGAGAGCAAGAGCCTAGAAACCGAGTTGTCCGATTTGCAAATGGCGCACGCTCTCGTCAAGGACGTCAGCGATACCATCGAGCAGGTATTCAACAGGCCGTTCGTGATGTTCTACGCCTCCTACCTCCCGTCCGGGTTGTGGGGCGTGTACTACCTCCTGCACGACGCGTCTTCGTTCGCCGCGTACCAACTGCTGTCGCTGTACTGCGGCGTGGGGCTCCACCTAAGCATCGGGGTGCTGGTGGCGGCGGCGGCGGGGCGCGCGGCGGCGGCGGGCGGGGAAGTCCCGCTGCGGACGTTGGCAGGCCTGGTGGCGCGCGCGCGCGGGCTGCCCGCGGTGGAGGCGCGCGCTAAGCTGTTCGCCGTGCAACTGCGCGCCAGCCCGGTGGGCTTCAGCGCGGGCGGGCTCGTGTCCCTCAACCTGCGCTTCTTCCTCTGCCTCGCCTCCACCATCGTGGGCTACATCGTCGTCATCGTTCAGTTAGCTCAGGCGCCGATCGCCTGCACCGGGCACCGCGTTGCCAACTGCTCCTGCAGTGGGGGGAACTAGAAACCAAGGACCGGGACAGAGGATTCAACTTATGAACCATGTGTGTCAACTTTGGCGCTTAATTTAAATTATTACTTTCATATTCTTGCAGTATTTAAAAAAAATGTTTAAAATATTTTTCTGTAAATTATAATGGGAGATATTTTACGACGTTCAAGTTTTGAACCAAACATGGCCTGTTTGTCTACGGAAGTTTGGTGCATGTACGTATATATTGATTGGTTTCAATTCTATTAAAGTAGCCGAACCAAACTACATGAACTTCCCATCCACAAATTAAGTTCTCAGTCTCAAAAATGTTATTCTTCATGAAAACGGCCGGTCACATACAGGTCAATTGACTCTACAAACTCTTGACAAATATGCAATGGCAAATATGACTTATCGCCCAGCGATTTTCATCTGTTTTGAACTCTTAAACAAGTTACAGGCGGCGTCATATTTGAAGACGACGAGGAAGTTCAAAATTTTGTGGAAAACTGGCTGGGCAAACAACCGAAAACTTTTTATTCTAAAGTCATTGAGAAAAGATACAAAGTGAAAAGACTATCCAAAAGTGCATAGTCTTAGAAGGAGAGTACATAGAAAATTAATATTGTTTTCGTTTTAAAATTGCTTCAGTGAAATGTTGAATGCTCTATTTTTGTTTGAACCCCGAACTGCATATCAAGACTCGCATACTTGGTATGGTTAGAATAACATACTGAACGGAGAAAAAACACTTCAACAATATCAGTTCCGTTATTTCTGATCTCAAAAGTAAACAGTTGGGAAAATAATGTGAATCATTATTTACACCATTATTTTTTATTGTTTAATGTTACTCTAAACGTCCTCGCACATTTCGAATTTCCTACATGAACATGCAAAATTTGAGGCGAAAACACGAGTTAAACATAATATCGGGTACTAATGTTTTGTCAAATATACTTTAATTTCACGAAACAGGGCCAGGAAGAAACTTTCTACATAAAATGTCTGTGATTTCAGCTTCGGTGATTATATATGTTCTAGGAGGTTAAGGATTGCTCGAATGTTGCAAAATATTCTTGCTCTGCAAGATTAAAACTTCTCCTGATTTATATCATTTTTTAAACTGATATAAAAGTTAATCAGTAAGTTTTACTGTTTTGTTCTATTTTTTTATTATTAAATTAAGAAGTAATGACCTGGAAATATCTGTCTACTTTATCCCAAGAATTAGTTTTTGTCAATTTAATGTAATATAAATGTATTGTGCATTAACAATGCCTTCAAATTGATCGTTAATATTAAACATTTCCAAAAATTAATGTTGAATATCATTCAAAAACTACAACGAATCAAAATAATTTTAATTATTAATATTATTTATTTAATCAATTACTAAGTAATACTACTTGATTTATTTGACTACTAAGTAATAGTAGACATAAGATGAGCAAGCTTGAATAATTCTTAACATGACTAACACCTGGTAAGACAAATTAAAAGGACTGACAACCTTTATTAGCACATTTCCTTATCAGGAGTGAAGGAGGGACGGTGAAGTAAGGGTATTTTATGACGAAACATTTTAATTTCGGGCACGAGCAATTACTCCTTTTCTTCAAGGAATCCAGACACGATAATGAATAATGAAACATCTACTTGTTGTATATGTAAAAGTCATTATTTTCTGACGTCAACCTGGTGATTCTCCAATTGCTGATGCGTGGATCGTCAAATAAAACTGTTTTTATGAACTTTAAAATTGTTCGTCATGCATTTTCAAACAATTAGGTGATTTAATGATGTTCGTATGCAAATTGGTCGTGTTTATTTGGTGATTGATTTACCGTATGGCTTATTGAACCGTTCGGTCATCTAGCACCTGGCAACGATTTGTCGTTTGCACATTTTTATGTGAACCTCTAATAACCCGTTGCATTCCCGACCGCATTCAGAGGGGGCAAATAATTTCCCAGCTCACAAATGTGTCGTGACCAAAAAAAGACCATATTTTGAAGGCTTTTTCGGTAAAAGTGGAGAACCATTATCCGCTTTTATTGAGGAAATAAAATATATCGTGTTTTTCTGTGATATTAGTATTCTATTTCACAACTGAAAGGTTTTTTTAAAGGTTTTGTTAAGCGTATTTAGCAAAGTTGAACAATTATTTAACAAAAAATATGTGCAATTTTATTAATTTTAATGAATATAATATATATTTTATTTTTCGTTTAGTTAACTAAATATGCTCATTAATTCCATAACAAATCGCTGATTAACACTATGTTGGACATGCGTGTAATGATTAAAACTTCATCGTGCAATTAGAAGTTCACATATGCCAATGAGAACTCAGAGAACTGATAAAAATCGTTTAATTATGTATCTATAACACGGACGTAGCCAAGATATTTCCAGACAACCATGAAACATGAACAAAACTGTACATCACCGATTACGTACATAAAAAACAATGAATGAAAATATAATCAATGAACGAACGAAACAAAATTATAAACGAATAATTATGACTACTTCTTACACAATCACGTTGATATTTGTAGTCCAGTAAGTTAAATTAGAAAGTATTACCCTACTCATACTTGGCATCAATCAGCCTAACAAAGCAGTCGCTTTATACTGCTCAGATGTGATTACTTCATCTATTTGAACGTGACGACCCAGAGAGAGCAGTTATCTGACAAAACTCCTTTATTTTTTTACAAAATCAAGTAAATTGTTTATAATTTAAAATATCGATATTCTCCTTATACACTACTGCTCGCTCGTAGATTACTCTTGTGCTAGTAGAGTACGAAAGGCGAATATGAAAAATGTACAAATTTTCATTATTTAAGAAACAAGGAGCGTAAGTTGTGACCGACAAAACTCAAAACACATTATTGGCAAGAACGATATGTGATCTGTGGTAGATATTGAACAATTTAAATCGATAGACACTTCTGTACTACCAGAGTACACGTTATAGCTAATTATCTTGTTGACCTAGGCGTGTAAAATTTCCAAAGCATTCTTCTCAATTTAACCCAAACATCTACCTTCCGTCGTAAAATTTAATTTCGTAATTGGATGCGAACCCCAACTAATTGACTTTCTAATAGACAATTAATTTTATAATTGAATTTTACACCCCGCTATAAAAATAATTGGCTCGTTTAAAATTCGATTCATACTGTTCAGTGATATCTTTTGCATTAATGTACCAATATTAACTGTTTTCTCAACGTAACGAACAATGTCAACAGCAGAATTATTTCCACAAAATTCCTAATTAGATTAAAAAGTGACTCCGTGGATAAATGGTCGTATTATTTGTCCAACAGATTTCAAAAAAAAAACATTTGTAAATTCTAGGAGACAGCACTGAAACATTTTATTCTAATGAAATTGCTGTAATAAAATAATTGCTTCAAACCGCATTTAAAATCATTACGCATAACGGACATATTTGGTTTTTCTGTAGAAATATAAATTAATTATATATGTATCTGGAATTTTAAATTAAATTATCCCACCCAATTCATTCATTAAATGCATTTACATGCCTACAAATACACCTGCATCATAATAATCTCTGACATTTAATGCGTGGACTGTAACGACGCCAAATTATTTTTTTAGAGGCGTATCAAGAACGTGCAATATGAAATGCACGTAATTAGAATCAAAAGTGAAATTAAACTTTGGGCTTAGGTACTTGAACTATATCTTATCGCACTACTCTGGCAAGTCTATTGTCTATGATTCCCATGTATTCTCATAAAGCTATTATTGGCACAGTTAAAATACTAAACGTAGTTCTCTATAATAATACACGAATGAACTCGTGGTTTTCCTCAAATCACATGTTCCGTGATTTTCCAAGCACATCGCAAAACTTCCGCTCAACTTCTCTTGCACAAGAGAGCGACTACCTTAACCTCACGAATCTTGAAACGACATCACCTGAATTTTTCATTAGCCCCACCCCCATCCCAACACCGCAACTTCTCCCGCAGGCGGCGGGGGGCAACGTGCCGAAAATTGTATTTCCGCAGAAAAGCCATTTTCAACGCCTCCGCCCCGGCCGCTTCGCATTCGCCACCGCAACTCTTCCCGCGGCGGCGACGGGGGCGGGGATGGGA